>JAVYIG010004365.1:0-125000 GCA_035222895.1 Strongylocentrotus droebachiensis
CTGGTAATGTTAGGACAGTGTATCAAGTACGAGAGAAGAAAGAGAGTGCGAGAGGGGGTTATATAACATTTTTTTCATAATCGTATCACCTTCTTCTGATGTTTCCTTTCATCTGTCCCTCTTTCTTTGTTCTTTCTTTCATTTATTCACCTTTTCCTCTTATTGTTTCTTTCTGTCTTTCTTTCTTTCATACTTCCCTTTTTTCTCCCCACCCTTTCTTTCGTACTATCTCTCTCTCTCTTTCTCTCTCTTTAATAATAATAATAATCATATTCGGTTCTTGTATAGCACATATCACATTATACAACGTCTCTATGCGCTTTCAAATAGCTTTGGAAATCTCTCTCTCTCTCTCTCTCTCTACTTTGCTTTGCTTAACCCCCTCAATTTCGCTGGATCAACTACAGGGGCGTGTGCCCTCCTTGCCCCTAGCTACGTCACTAGTGGGTGACCCCTCTAATTCCACATCGCTTGCAATACATAACGTTTGAAGTATGGGTGTGGTCATGATGGCGGGGTCATTATCAGAAACCGATTATCACAGCGGTGCCTTCATCATAGGATTGGCTGAATTCCGAGGTTTATCTAAAAACTTTAAGAATGCTGGTATCCTCACAAATACTTTGCGAGGTTTGCTGATGGGTTGACTCAACTAGACGATGACCACAGCGCTGCAAAATGTTCATCTTCCCAATCTTGTACTGATATGAAACATCCAGCCCCCCCCCCCCGCATCTTCTGTGACAACCTCAACATTATCCTGCCTTTGATCCTTACCGTAGGCCTATATTAGACCACTTTATCTTGCATGCAACCAGTGTTTTGTTACCCGGACCCCCAATTAAACGATCGAAAACATTCACACCAATCGATAAGACAAATTGTTGTCGGAGAATAGTCAATTGGTTACCTTTAAAGATTCATGTTAAGGATGTTACTCCCCGAAATCGATGAACCAATACGCTTATTGATGAAGCATTGTTACTCTTGGGACGTAATGATTCCAAAGAAGAACACTTGAAGTGTACTTAAGAGCTTTTAGCATTGATCGAAAACTGAAACTGGGATTACGCGATGTCTTGAAAATGTTGAGGGCGTCATGTATCGTTAATCCGCTCCTCTTCTTATTTCATCATTTCATGTCAACACTTCTTGAATAAATCGAAGAAAAAAAAACTGACTGATGATTCGTGTTATTATATGAGCATCATTAGTGTAGCTATAGATGGGAGGTGAATGGCTGCTTTATATTTGAAGCAACTCCTGCACCTACAAAGGTGTAAGCGTCGAGCGAGCAATGGCTTGATAATTGCAAATAATTATGAAAACCTTTCTGGTCAATACACTGTACATTGGCCATGTAACGTCCCATATGATGCCACATTTTCCGATTACCTCAATTACTTATATTATCCTCTATTTGAGCTTTTGAAAAACGGTACTGGGAATGATTTTTAGAACCTCGTAAAAGTCACACGACCCTTTTCAGTACTGTCTACTTTTTCTTCAACCCATGCCCTTCTACACTTCTAGAGGTCAAACATTGTCCGTAGCTTGTCGAAATAAAGATGTTCTACCCACAAAAACTGGAATTATAGTAATGAATTCAAAATAAAAATCGGGTTTAACGTAGCCATAATACTTGTTCTGAAAGGCGGAAAGCGGACGGCTGGCTTGATTCGTCTGATTTTAGGGCATTAAATATAAAGTTTGCCTTGCCTACAGCTGTTTTGAAACAAGCTCATAATAAACCTAAGGTGGGAAAGAGGGGAGGAAATAAAGTGTAAGGTCAACAATGGCCATAGTGTTGCCATGGTAATCTGGAAGTTCTCGGTTGTTCAGGGCGAGTGATTATACATCTCGGTGATTGTTATTGGTGTGTTTAAAAATAAAGGTACACCATATCTCAAAGTTTAGAGTACCGAAGTGCTAACGTCATACTTTTTCGCTAGCCTTCTAGGTTACTAGTTCCAAACAACAGAGCCTGCTCATGTCATAGGGTTCACCACGAAATCATTCAAGCAACGTCCTCGAGCAGGGCAAATTCATTGTTTGACGCTGTCGTGATCACCACGTCACCGTTTAGCACAAATGTTTGGAACCAGCAACCTTGACACCTTGACCAGTATGACGTCACACTTTACTACTTCTTGAAAAAAGACACTAGGGAAGATGAAAGGGATGAACAAGAACTGGGGTGAAGATGGTGTGATGGAGACAATGGTCATGGTCATGGCGGTACAATGGTTGGGGTCCGCCCCGGATCATGTAGATAATGATGATAGCTGAAAGGGGTGGATGCGGTGGTAGGGATAATGATGTTAATGATGATGGTAAGAGGGCTGGTTATGGTCATAGGGTGGTAATTTTGGTGGTGATGGTGATGATGATAATGATTAAGATGAGGAGGAGGGGAGGGGACAAAGGAGGATGAGCAGAAGAATGAGGAAGGGGAAGAGGAGGAGGAGGGAGAGGAGGAGGAGGAGGAGGAGGAGGAGGAGGAGAATTGGTGATGTTGGTGGTGATGGTAACGATGATGATGGTGATGGTGCTGATGCTGCTGCTGATGATGATGATGAGGATATCAGGTGTTTATGGTAGACACATAATTATGGTTGTAATCATTGATCAGTTGATGATGATTAAGAGGATCATAGAGATGGTTGTACTAGGAGAGGTAGTCGCTGATGGGAACATGGAGCATTTTGCCTGCTGCTTCTGCTGCTGGTGCACCTGTGATTACAAAAGTAGGTACGTAGAGATAATGATCATGATGATGATAGTCGAAGAGATGATTTGTGATGGTAGCAATGTTAATGCCATAATCACGTAACAAACGCAAAGAAAGTACGAGCAGACACAAAAATATAAAAAGCAAATCTAAGTCTTAGTCGCGGAATTACAACATAATTTGAATTTGGCTTTCTTCAAATCTTATCAGCTTGTAACCAAACGAAATATCCAGACGACGTGGTTAGTAGTACGGAAAGTTAACGGAACGGTTAAGCATGACTCCACAAAATGTACAAATAAACTAGAGTTTACATATCAATATCCTCCCCCTTAGATTGCCGATCCATCATCGAGTCAACACACCTTACCTCCTACGGGATGAGGCGATGTAGTTTGTAAATTATTCAAAAGCGCCATGAGAATAACTAATTTGTCTTACATGAACACATGGAGTGTCAGCAAAAATATAAATAATATACATTCAAGACAAGAAAATGAAACCCAAGTTTATACAGGATCTGCCGATTCCGCCGAGACCTAAGTAGTCAATTTCAGTTTGTCAGATTGATTATGATTATGATTATGACAGGTCTTAAAGGGCAATATAACCCTTTAAATAACGTTAGTGGCATGGAAGCAGAACATATGAGAAACAGAATGACGAAAGTTTGAAATAAATCAGGCCAATAACAAGGGAGTTAAGAATGATTGAAATGTGAGATCACTAAATCCATGTAAATCTCAAATTGGCAATTTGGTCAGTGGATTGTGACGTAGTTAAGAGACAACTCTCCCGTTTGTCGTGTATACAAATATGATAAATGTCTCTTTTCAACTGAGTGCCTTCTTACTTGGGGCAATACTCATAATATATTAAAGCATATTATTATAGGTCCTCTAAAAAGAAAAGACCCTCCTGAATCATACATTTTGAATTAAAATGACGCTTTAATCATTTTTGTGTTGAAACAAATGGGAAAGTAGTCCAGCACTTCGTCACAATGACAATACCAATTTTAGCCAATTTTGAAGTGACCATGCGTATAGCGATAACAACTTTCAAAATTCGTAACGTTCTCATTTTTGTCAGATTTAATTCAAACTTTCAGCAGTCTGCTATTCTTATTTTCCTGATTTCTTTTAGAGTATTTGTCTGTTAAGTTTAGATTTCCCTTTAAAGACCGTCTACACTAGTTTGGCCAGGGTGGTCACTGACAGGTGGTTATCTCATCAAATCGGCTCTCAATTAACATAAGAAAAAGGGGATCGTGGGGGACCAACAGGCACCGATTAGGCATTGTTTGTGCTATATAGAGGGCGCAAGTAACTATAAGTAGTGCAGTTGGGCTTTAATATGTGATTTGAAGTGGAGTAATTAAAGCTACAGATACGCTGGCATGGAAAAATCATAATCAAGAAATGTAAGTGAAGCTAACATTTGTTAGACATTTTACATCAGGGGATGTTTTCATTTTGTCCAAACCTTATAAAATATGTGTTTTAAATTTGATGACGATAGTAATACTCATAATGTTATCATTTTATTTTATAGAGCGCTGAATTCTGTCATGACCCTTTCATCTTTTTTTTTGGTGTGATTTTCATCGTCCTTTCTTTGTTAAACCTGTGCCCTCTTAGATTTTGCGTATTATTACACGTCATCCCTGGACAGTTTTATTGTCAAATCCATATTTTCTCCATCCTGATGTGTAACCCATCCGAAAACTCATGCTATCCGGTTTTTAGTGAGCAAACGATTGAGACTCATATTTTACCCTCCTCAAAACCACCAATTCCCAACAAACAGTTCGGGAACATCTCGATTTCTTTTGCAATAAAGACGTGCATCAGCACCTGAAGTCATCCCTCGCGAGTCTTAAAAGTGCCAAATAAATCCATCTGAATATGGATTGTATTGCCATTTCGTGAGATATCAATTACGGTTTGCTCTACCACATAGGTCGATGGTGGAAAATTAGCGGAAAATTAGACATTTCCTTCTCGACAAAAAATCACCAGACGATGACCCGGATGTGAAGGGTGTGTCTGCCCTTGAATGACATCTTCACCTTTCTTCTTTTCTCCTCATGGTCTTTCTTTTTCAATTTCTATTCCATCTAGGAATTAACGACTACACATTATTTTCACATTCCTTACCCGTTTCTCTCTCTTTTCGAATGTCTCTTTGTTTTCGTTGTTGTATTATTATCATATTTTTCTCAATTCAATTTAAGGTTCATATGCCCCCACACCTACAAGACTGACCATATACCCACTCCATAACGTCCCCAAAGGTCCCTAAGCAGTAGTTAATTATCGCATCAATTCACGAAGTTTATTTTTGTATCAATTTGAGGGATGATTATTCGGCACTTTTTAATTAGAGCAAATCGTTAATTAATCTAGTTCCTTGAATCCAAGTAATTAGGCCATTCCTTATTGGATTTTAAACTGACACTTTAATTTGTTAGTCTTTTAAAGCTTAGATGTAGAGCGAGATTGAGAAAAGACCCTTTGGTATTATGTTCTAATTTATATTTGATCGTATTGCTTTATCGTTTTATAGAGTCCGAATAAGAAATTGACGGATGAAATAAATTAGAATCCTCTTTTCAAGATAACATATTCATTAAGAACATTAAGTAAATTTAGTGTACGAGAACTGAAGAGATGTTTCCTTTTGGACCCATTCGTGTCATCGCCAAAGATGTTGTTTCTGTCCCTTCCATTTCGCATAACGTATTAGAAAGAGCGTCCTCTCTGTGCAAAAGCGTCGCCAAGACGTTATTCCAGGAAACTAAATCCTTCTTACTTATATTCATCATTGCAATGACGAACCTTCGTCATTGCAATGACGAACCTTCGTCATTGCCTTGTTTTCGTTCACATTCTGCACAATTAATATTCTCCTTTTCCTTATCGTCCGGAAATCGCATTCGTTTTGCACGTAGTGCTTGTGATTCCTAGTAAGGTGCTTTCCTCATGTCCTTTTCCTTTCAAATTTCGTAGGCATCGTCTCTAACATCTCATCAAGGTCACTACATTCTTCGATTTTCGAAATCACTCATGCATAACCGTCCAGGCGCCATTATGTCCGTTTCTGGTCCATTTTAAGGCCTTATTTTATTCCTTTCTATCTCCACTATCCTAGATCATACAAACTTCTAACAAATTCCTCTAGATAGTCTAAGAGATGTTCTTTCATCTGCGACGTATAACCTGACCTTCAAAATGCCATCTTCGTACTCAAAATTCAAATCTGAAACCGACTCCGTCAACAATCTCTCAAATTCTTGAAAAATGGACCCCTAAAAATCTAAAAATTGCAATAACTTTCTTTAACCAATTCTGTTCCATCTCATCTTCTCGCAGTATCTTTATTTTATAATTGCACATAGCCATGCCAAATTTTACGCTCCAATGGCTATGCAAAACATAAATAGCGCCCTCTAAAGTTCTGGGAATTGGCTTTCTTTCTGTGGCCGTATCTCCATTATGGCTTGGCAGACCCGTACCCTTTTTTGGATTTAGATACTTGAACATATGCCCTTTCCAGCCATATACAAAATTATATACCCTAACACTGACTGACTTTGCGAAAAATGCCCTCAAAATATGCAGTTTTCAAGAAAATTGAGAAATAACTTTAGCTTGCTCTACAATGGCGATCGTTATACCTACGTCAATGAAACTTGGCAGACACATGTATCCATATACGTGACAACTGTCTGCCAAATTTGGTAAATTTTAATAACGTCAGCGCAAAGTTATCGCCAAAATTGATGAATTTGCTATGCATTACGTAATAGCACCTTTAATGCGTGCAGTACATTGCGCGCAGATGACAATGGTGTCAAACTGACCGCGATGAAGTGCCCTTTCGAATGATACCAAGTATGGTATATGTTCAAACAGAAAATTTTGAGTAACTCACATTTGAACAACGGACATTATACGAATTCCGCCGAGTTTCCGCCCAATATTATAACACGTATCGGCTATGGCGTCATTTTTTCAGACTGCTTTTCGCCCCCTAAACGTCCCTTTTTTTCCTTGAAATTTTGCAGTGACATTCCGAGTTGCAATACGCAGGGCACCTCGTGGCCGGATTTTTAAAATTGGTCAAGGGGGCCATTTAAGACGCCATTTTGTCCCATACATCTATTTTGCATCACGTGTTTCGATAGGATTTTCATAGAAAAAAAGGGAGTAGTTTACAATAACCATGAAATTCTCTTTCCAATGATACCAAATACGGGCCATAAAGAGACATAAAGAAACGCCATTTTATACTCTGCATGAGTTATTAAGACGGCCGTAAGTGCCACAGCACGCGTCATCACGTGTTCATCATACACCCAAATCCCATTGGTTTTGCACGCAGTGCTTGCGAGCCCTTTCTAGGTTCTTTCCCCCTATCCCGATTTCTTTCAAACTTTGTAGGCGTATAGTCGCTAGCATCCCATCAAGTTCACTGTTATCTTCGTTTTCCGGAATCACTCATGCACACCCGTCCATCCAGGCGCCATTTTGTCCGTTTCGGGCCGTTGTGTATGGAGGTGCGTGTTGTCGATTTCAATATATTTACATAGGCCTACATGTAACAAAGATATCACTCATAGCTCCTAATCATTTTCCAATAAGAGCGTTCTATATAGCCATCTTTCTTCATGTCATTATTCACTCAATCTTTTTAGTGTTTCAAGGTTTGTTTTCTCTTTACTACCTTTCTAATGTTATTGTTGGGTTTAATCGATCAATTTACATTGTTTCTTTTAATATTTCATTATCAGCAGGGCCTATGTTTCCCTATCATATCATTTCCTATTATTATATTTCCTCATATTATTTTTTGCTTTCATCCTTGCGATTTTGTCTTTCTTTCTTTTTATGTTCTTTTTCTATATATATCTCTATGTTTCAGTATCTTTCAGGATGTTATTTTTGTTGTCATCATATTCTATGACCTATAGCTTTCTTCGATCTTTCTTCATTTTCCTGTTTTCATAATTCTATCTTTTTTGTTTTACCTGTCAGCGGCTATCGTTTTTATCCTTCTATATCGTCTCCTCTTTGTACTTGTCCTTTTGTTAATATATTTTTTTCCTTCTTCTTCATCTTCATCTTCATCTTTTGTTTTTCATTTCTGTCTTGCTTATTTTGTTAATTCTTAATTTCATTCTTTTCTTATCTTTATGTTTTATATTCTACAAAAGAATTACCCCTGGTTGTATAATAAGAATTAAAGATTTAAAGTTCCTATCAACGAGGCCACTCAAGTAATCAAAATTTCCCTCAAAAATGAGGGCCCGCTGGCTATTCACAAGGATCATCACACGTAAAGCTTTCTATTCGTAAGGTTCACTGTTCCCAACTAAAATATGGGATCACTATTTATAAGGGTCTTTATCACAAATAGATAATTCATATTAGAAATAAGGGGTCGCAATTATATGATAAAAGGGTTGCTATTCACAATACTATTGAGTTTGCTATTCATAATTTTGAAAGGGGCTACTGAATTTTTCAATGAGTCGCTATTCCTAAAGGAGTAAAGGGGGCGTTATTAATTTAGCAAAGGGGTCAGTATATTATGAATACCCCTTAGTCAAATTATGAATAGTGACGAGTGACCCTTATGAAAATTGGTCCTTTATCCAAACTATGAATATTCATTTTTATGTCCCTTTCCCGTATAGTGACCCTTGTGGACGGTGGTCCTTATGTATATTATAAATAGCAACCTGTTTTTGCAATATGAATAGCAGTTTGCTAGTATATGGTAGAAGTGCATTATGAATAGCAACCCTTATGAATAATGATCCTTATGGATAGCAAGGTTATCCCGTTTAAATTGCCGTTTTCACCCCTCCCCCCTCCACACACACACTTCTATCTCTCATTTACTCTTGTTATTTTCCCTGTCATTCATCTATCTTCTGTTCTATGTAATTCCATTTATGTATTCTTTCTTTTTCATATTCACATCTTACTTTAATAGATGTTTCTCTCATTTCCATGCCATTCTACCACTTCTATTATTTTATAGATGTTTTTCTCATAAATATTGTATATATTTTAGTGGTTTTTAAATCATGCAATTTTAACTTACGCATAACAAGTATTACAGAAAAGAATCCATACAAATAAATTAGTCACAGTGCCATTATCAGTTGTGTGAGGTTGGTTTATTCAATTATTGCATTGCTGGAGATAATATTAAATCATCGGTGCTTGATGGATGAAATATAGATAAGCTCATTGGTCAAAGTGCAAAGAGCCATCCATCTACCAAAGATGTAAAATGAGGTACCTGCAATAGAAGAAAAGAAAAAAAGGTGTGTGCTATGAATTTTCACTTCATTATTTTTTGCATTTCATTTTTGCTTTCATTTTCTACAACCATGTACGTGTATGATCTAAAAGTAAAATCAATTTGCAATAAAAAGTTGTTTTGAGAAAAGTGTTGACATTATTAGTATATCATTATAATAATACACTGTGAGATGACAACGAGTTGATTCGTAGGAATGAAATGAGAACCATAAAGTTGTGAATTGCTACTGTTATAGTATATCATAACAATGTTTCTAACTGTTCTTACACCTATAACCTTACTATTAAAAATGAAAACAAAAACAAAACTTTTCATTAATTGTCATCAGTATTACAGTTTTACAACAACCCCCCCCCCTCCCCCCCCCCCCCCCTCTCTACAACCTTCTTGGTCATTTGTTGACATATAATACCATAACATCATATAGTATGGTTCATCTTGATTACACGTTTTGAGAATTCCTCTTTTTGGAGAGAAGTAATACTGTAAAACTAGCAAATTTTGCATACACAAAACCTTTACAAATTTCACAAGGAGTCAGTAAAGTCACTTGCTCTCTTGATCTTAAACTTATACAGCATCCCCATCAAAGTTAATTTTATTGCATAATATGTACAACATGTGTACTTGTGATTTTATATTCAATTATGTTTTCTAATCAAATAACAGGCAGGTTACCTGTGATACTGCATCCATTGCCAGTTCATAATATAATTGACTCATCAAAAACCAAAAGCAAAAGGCCACACTACCCACAGTACTACTTGTAGCTACTTGCTCCCTCTATATAGAAAACAATGCCTAAGCGGTGCCCATTGATCCCCCATGATCCTCTTTTTATTATGTTAATAATAACCTTCGTCATTGCCTTGTTTTCGTTCACATTCTGCACAATTAATATTCTCCTTTTCCTTATCGTCCGGAAATCGCATTCGTTTTGCACGTAGTGCTTGTGATTCCTAGTAAGGTGCTTTCCTCATGTCCTTTTCCTTTCAAATTTCGTAGGCATCGTCTCTAACATCTCATCAAGGTCACTACATTCTTCGATTTTCGAAATCACTCATGCATAACCGTCCAGGCGCCATTATGTCCGTTTCTGGTCCATTTTAAGGCCTTATTTTATTCCTTTCTATCTCCACTATCCTAGATCATACAAACTTCTAACAAATTCCTCTAGATAGTCTAAGAGATGTTCTTTCATCTGCGACGTATAACCTGACCTTCAAAATGCCATCTTCGTACTCAAAATTCAAATCTGAAACCGACTCCGTCAACAATCTCTCAAATTCTTGAAAAATGGACCCCTAAAAATCTAAAAATTGCAATAACTTTCTTTAACCAATTCTGTTCCATCTCATCTTCTCGCAGTATCTTTATTTTATAATTGCACATAGCCATGCCAAATTTTACGCTCCAATGGCTATGCAAAACATAAATAGCGCCCTCTAAAGTTCTGGGAATTGGCTTTCTTTCTGTGGCCGTATCTCCATTATGGCTTGGCAGACCCGTACCCTTTTTTGGATTTAGATACTTGAACATATGCCCTTTCCAGCCATATACAAAATTATATACCCTAACACTGACTGACTTTGCGAAAAATGCCCTCAAAATATGCAGTTTTCAAGAAAATTGAGAAATAACTTTAGCTTGCTCTACAATGGCGATCGTTATACCTACGTCAATGAAACTTGGCAGACACATGTATCCATATACGTGACAACTGTCTGCCAAATTTGGTAAATTTTAATAACGTCAGCGCAAAGTTATCGCCAAAATTGATGAATTTGCTATGCATTACGTAATAGCACCTTTAATGCGTGCAGTACATTGCGCGCAGATGACAATGGTGTCAAACTGACCGCGATGAAGTGCCCTTTCGAATGATACCAAGTATGGTATATGTTCAAACAGAAAATTTTGAGTAACTCACATTTGAACAACGGACATTATACGAATTCCGCCGAGTTTCCGCCCAATATTATAACACGTATCGGCTATGGCGTCATTTTTTCAGACTGCTTTTCGCCCCCTAAACGTCCCTTTTTTTCCTTGAAATTTTGCAGTGACATTCCGAGTTGCAATACGCAGGGCACCTCGTGGCCGGATTTTTAAAATTGGTCAAGGGGGCCATTTAAGACGCCATTTTGTCCCATACATCTATTTTGCATCACGTGTTTCGATAGGATTTTCATAGAAAAAAAGGGAGTAGTTTACAATAACCATGAAATTCTCTTTCCAATGATACCAAATACGGGCCATAAAGAGACATAAAGAAACGCCATTTTATACTCTGCATGAGTTATTAAGACGGCCGTAAGTGCCACAGCACGCGTCATCACGTGTTCATCATACACCCAAATCCCATTGGTTTTGCACGCAGTGCTTGCGAGCCCTTTCTAGGTTCTTTCCCCTATCCCGATTTCTTTCAAACTTTGTAGGCGTATAGTCGCTAGCATCCCATCAAGTTCACTGTTATCTTCGTTTTCCGGAATCACTCATGCACACCCGTCCATCCAGGCGCCATTTTGTCCGTTTCGGGCCGTTGTGTATGGAGGTGCGTGTTGTCGATTTCAATATATTTACATAGGCCTACATGTAACAAAGATATCACTCATAGCTCCTAATCATTTTCCAATAAGAGCGTTCTATATAGCCATCTTTCTTCATGTCATTATTCACTCAATCTTTTTAGTGTTTCAAGGTTTGTTTTCTCTTTACTACCTTTCTAATGTTATTGTTGGGTTTAATCGATCAATTTACATTGTTTCTTTTAATATTTCATTATCAGCAGGGCCTATGTTTCCCTATCATATCATTTCCTATTATTATATTTCCTCATATTATTTTTTGCTTTCATCCTTGCGATTTTGTCTTTCTTTCTTTTTATGTTCTTTTTCTATATATATCTCTATGTTTCAGTATCTTTCAGGATGTTATTTTTGTTGTCATCATATTCTATGACCTATAGCTTTCTTCGATCTTTCTTCATTTTCCTGTTTTCATAATTCTATCTTTTTTGTTTTACCTGTCAGCGGCTATCGTTTTTATCCTTCTATATCGTCTCCTCTTTGTACTTGTCCTTTTGTTAATATATTTTTTTCCTTCTTCTTCATCTTCATCTTCATCTTTTGTTTTTCATTTCTGTCTTGCTTATTTTGTTAATTCTTAATTTCATTCTTTTCTTATCTTTATGTTTTATATTCTACAAAAGAATTACCCCTGGTTGTATAATAAGAATTAAAGATTTAAAGTTCCTATCAACGAGGCCACTCAAGTAATCAAAATTTCCCTCAAAAATGAGGGCCCGCTGGCTATTCACAAGGATCATCACACGTAAAGCTTTCTATTCGTAAGGTTCACTGTTCCCAACTAAAATATGGGATCACTATTTATAAGGGTCTTTATCACAAATAGATAATTCATATTAGAAATAAGGGGTCGCAATTATATGATAAAAGGGTTGCTATTCACAATACTATTGAGTTTGCTATTCATAATTTTGAAAGGGGCTACTGAATTTTTCAATGAGTCGCTATTCCTAAAGGAGTAAAGGGGGCGTTATTAATTTAGCAAAGGGGTCAGTATATTATGAATACCCCTTAGTCAAATTATGAATAGTGACGAGTGACCCTTATGAAAATTGGTCCTTTATCCAAACTATGAATATTCATTTTTATGTCCCTTTCCCGTATAGTGACCCTTGTGGATAGTGGTCCTTATGTATATTATAAATAGCAACCTGTTTTTGCAATATGAATAGCAGTTTGCTAGTATATGGTAGAAGTGCATTATGAATAGCAACCCTTATGAATAATGATCCTTATGGATAGCAAGGTTATCCCGTTTAAATTGCCGTTTTCACCCCTCCCCCCTCCACACACACACTTCTATCTCTCATTTACTCTTGTTATTTTCCCTGTCATTCATCTATCTTCTGTTCTATGTAATTCCATTTATGTATTCTTTCTTTTTCATATTCACATCTTACTTTAATAGATGTTTCTCTCATTTCCATGCCATTCTACCACTTCTATTATTTTATAGATGTTTTTCTCATAAATATTGTATATATTTTAGTGGTTTTTAAATCATGCAATTTTAACTTACGCATAACAAGTATTACAGAAAAGAATCCATACAAATAAATTAGTCACAGTGCCATTATCAGTTGTGTGAGGTTGGTTTATTCAATTATTGCATTGCTGGAGATAATATTAAATCATCGGTGCTTGATGGATGAAATATAGATAAGCTCATTGGTCAAAGTGCAAAGAGCCATCCATCTACCAAAGATGTAAAATGAGGTACCTGCAATAGAAGAAAAGAAAAAAAGGTGTGTGCTATGAATTTTCACTTCATTATTTTTTGCATTTCATTTTTGCTTTCATTTTCTACAACCATGTACGTGTATGATCTAAAAGTAAAATCAATTTGCAATAAAAAGTTGTTTTGAGAAAAGTGTTGACATTATTAGTATATCATTATAATAATACACTGTGAGATGACAACGAGTTGATTCGTAGGAATGAAATGAGAACCATAAAGTTGTGAATTGCTACTGTTATAGTATATCATAACAATGTTTCTAACTGTTCTTACACCTATAACCTTACTATTAAAAATGAAAACAAAAACAAAACTTTTCATTAATTGTCATCAGTATTACAGTTTTACAACAACCCCCCCCCCCCTCCCCCCCCCCCCCCCCTCTCTACAACCTTCTTGGTCATTTGTTGACATATAATACCATAACATCATATAGTATGGTTCATCTTGATTACACGTTTTGAGAATTCCTCTTTTTGGAGAGAAGTAATACTGTAAAACTAGCAAATTTTGCATACACAAAACCTTTACAAATTTCACAAGGAGTCAGTAAAGTCACTTGCTCTCTTGATCTTAAACTTATACAGCATCCCCATCAAAGTTAATTTTATTGCATAATATGTACAACATGTGTACTTGTGATTTTATATTCAATTATGTTTTCTAATCAAATAACAGGCAGGTTACCTGTGATACTGCATCCATTGCCAGTTCATAATATAATTGACTCATCAAAAACCAAAAGCAAAAGGCCACACTACCCACAGTACTACTTGTAGCTACTTGCTCCCTCTATATAGAAAACAATGCCTAAGCGGTGCCCATTGATCCCCCATGATCCTCTTTTTATTATGTTAATTGAGAGCCGAGTTGATGAGATAACCACCCGTCAGTGACCACACTAATCCCTCTAATACTCACTCTTTAGGGATCGTAGAAGTACATGAACCCCCTGGGTTGACAGCTAAGAGGTTATTCCAACCCCCCTCTACACCACCAGAGTGCTTCTCAATCAAGAACTTGAGGGGGATAGACTTGGACTCCTCCACGGTACAGGGGGTGTTCACATTGCCTGAGATGTTGAAGAGTTTGGTGGCCTGGTTACATTCACGTCCGAAGCCAGCGAACCACAGAGCTCCCATCCTGCAGATGATCTGAAAGTTAGCATAATGGGGAAGAAACAGAGATTGAAAATCTCAAAGTTCCTGCAAAGATGCTTATTGACAGGATTATGCATATTTACAAATGCAACCATTATCATTAGCATAATTTTGATAATCAATTCTTATGTTGAAAAATAATAATTTTCCTAGGTTTAAAATATAATGTCAACGATAATCTTGATCCTTAATTTAGGAATCGGTGTCCACGACTAATCAAAAACCAAAAGCAAAAGGCCACACTACCCACAGTACTACTTGTAGCTACTTGCTCCCTCTATATAGAAAACAATGCCTAAGCGGTGCCCATTGGTCCCCCATGATCCTCTTTTTCTTATGTTAATTGAGAGCCGAGTTGATGAGATAACCACCCGTCAGTGACCACACTAATCCCTCTAATACTCACTCTTTAGGGATCATAGAAGTACATGAACCCCCTGGGATGACAGCTAAGAGGTTATCCCAAGCCCCCTCTACACCACCAGCGTGCTTCTCAATCAAGAACTCGAGGGGGATAGACTTGGACTCCTCCACGGTACAGGGGGTGTTCACATTGCCTGAGATGTTGAAGAGTTTGGTGGCTTGGTTTTGTTCACGTCAGAAGCCAGCGAACCACAGAGCTCCCCTCCTGCAGATGATCTGAAAGTTAGCATAACAGGCAGGTTACCTGTGATACTGCATCTATTGCCAGTTCATAATATAATTGACTCATCAAAAACCAAAAGCAAAAGGCCACACTACCCACAGTACTACTTGTAGCTACTTGCTCCCTCTATATAGAAAACAATGCCTAAGCGGTGCCCATTGATCCCCCATGATCCTCTTTTTATTATGTTAATTGAGAGCCGAGTTGATGAGATAACCACCCGTCAGTGACCACACTAATCCCTCTAATACTCACTCTTTAGGGATCGTAGAAGTACATGAACCCCCTGGGTTGACAGCTAAGAGGTCATTCCAACCCCCCTCTACACCACCAGCGTGCTTCTCAATAAAGAACTTGAGGGGGGTAGACTTGGACTCCTCCACGGTACAGGGAGTGTTCACATTGCCTGAGATGTTGAAGAGTTTGGTGGCCTGGTTACATTCACGTCCGAAGCCAGCGAACCACAGAGCTCCCATCCTGCAGATGATCTGAAAGTTAGCATAATGGGGAAGAAACAGAGATTGAAAATTCTCAAAGTTCCTGCAAAGATGCTTGTTGACAGGATTATGCATACCTAAGCGGTGCCCATTGGTCCCTCATGATCCTCTTTTTCTAATGTTAATAAAGAGCTGAGTTGATGAGATAACCACCTTTCAGTGACCACATTAATCCCTCTAATCCCTCCTGGCCCGATCTAGTGCAGAGGGGCATTAATACTCACTCTTTAGGGATCATAGAAGTAGATGAACCCCCTGGGTTGACAGTTAAGAGGTCATTCCAACTTCCCTCTACACCACCAGCGTGCTTCTCAATCAAGAACTTGAGGGGGGTAGACTTGGACTCCTCCACGGTACAGGGAGTGTTCACGTTGCCTGAGATGTTGAAGAGTTTGGTGCCCTGGTTGCGTTCACGTCCGAAGCCAGCGAACCACAGAGCTCCCATCCTGCAGATGATCTAAAAGTTAGCATAATGGGAAAGAAACAGAGATTGAAAATTCTCAAAGTTCCTGCAAAGATGCTTGTTGACAGGATTATGCATACCTAAGCGGTGCCCATTGGTCCCTCACGATGCTCTTTTTGTTATGTTAATTAAGAGCTGAGTTGATGAGATAACCACCTGTCAGTAACCACACTAATCCCTCTAATCCCTCCTGGCTGATCTAGTGCAGAGGGGCATTAATACTCACTCTTTAGGGATCATAGAAGTAGATGAACCCCCTGGGTTGACAGTTAAGAGGTTATCCCAACCCCCTCTACACCACCAGCGTGCTTCTCAATGAAGAACTTGAGGGGGGTAGACTTGGACTCCTCCACGGTACAGGGAGTGTTCACAATGCCTGAGACGTTGAAGAGTTTGGTGGCCTGGTTGCGTTCACATCCGAAGCCAGCGAAACCACAGAGCTCCCCTTCTGCAGATGATCTGAAAGTTAGCATAATGGGGAAGAAACAGAGATTGAAAATTCTCAAAGTTCCTGCAAAGATGCTTGTTGACAGGATTATGCATACCTAAGCGGTGCCCATTGGTCCCTCATGATCCTCTTTTTCTAATGTTAATAAAGAGCTGAGTTGATGAGATAACCACCTTTCAGTGACCACATTAATCCCTCTAATCCCTCCTGGCCCGATCTAGTGCAGAGGGGCATTAATACTCACTCTTTAGGGATCACAGAAGTAGATGAACCCCCTGGGTTGACAGTTAAGAGGTCATTCCAACCCCCCTCTACACCACCAGAGTGCTTCTCAATCAAGATCTTGAGGGGGGTAGACTTGGACTCCTCCACGGTACAGGGAGTGTTCACAATGCCTGAGACGTTGAAGAGTTTGGTGGCCTGGTTGCGTTCACATCCGAAGCCAGCGAACCACAGAGCTCCCATCCTGCAGATGATCTGAAAGTTAGCATAATGGGGAAGAAACAGAGATTGAAATTCTCAAAGTTCCTGCAAAGATGCTTGTTGACAGGATTATGCATACCTAAGCGGTGCCCGTTGGTCTCTCATGATCCTCTTTTTCTTATGTTAATTAAGAGCTGAGTTAATGAGATAACCACCTGTCAGTGACCACACTAAACCCTCTAATCCCTCCTGGCCCGATCTAGTGCAGAGGGGCATTAATACTCACTCTTTAGGGATCATAGAAGTAGATGAACCCCCTGGGTTGACAGTTAAGAGGTCATTCCAACTTCCCTCTACACCACCAGCGTGCTTCTCAATCAAGAACTTGAGGGGGGTAGACTTGGACTCCTCCACGGTACAGGGAGTGTTCACGTTGCCTGAGATGTTGAAGAGTTTGGTGCCCTGGTTGCGTTCACGTCCGAAGCCAGCGAACCACAGAGCTCCCATCCTGCAGATGATCTAAAAGTTAGCATAATGGGAAAGAAACAGAGATTGAAAATTCTCAAAGTTCCTGCAAAGATGCTTGTTGACAGGATTATGCATACCTAAGTGGTGTCCATTGGTCCCCTATGATCCTCTTTTTCTTATGTTAATTAAGAGCTGAGTTAATGAGATAACCACCTGTCAGTGACCACACTAATCCCTCTAATCCCTCCTGGCCCGATCTAGTGCAGAGGGGCATTAATACTCACTCTTTAGGGATCATAGAAGTAGATGAACCCCCTGGGTTGACAGTTAAGAGGTCATTCCAACCCCCCTCTACACCACCAGCGTGCTTCTCAATGAAGAACTTGAGGGGGGTAGACTTGGACTCCTCCACGGTACAGGGAGTGTTCACCTTGCCTGAGATGTTGAAGAGTTTGGTGGCCTGGTTACATTCACGTCCGAAGCCAGCGAACCACAGAGCTCCCATCCTGCAGATGATCTGAAAGTTAGCATAATGGGGAAGAAACAGAGATTGAAAATCCTCAAAGTTCCTGCAAAGATGCTTGTTGACAGGATTATGCATACCTAAGTGGTGTCCATTGGTCCCCTATGATCCTCTTTTTCTTATGTTAATTAAGAGCTGAGTTAATGAGATAACCACCTGTCAGTGACCACACTAATCCCTCTAATCCCTCCAGGCCCGATCTAGTGCAGAGGGGCATTAATACTCACTCTTTAGGGATCACAGAAGTAGATGAACCCCCTGAGTTGACAGTTAAGAGGTTATCCCAACCGCCCTCTACACCACCAGCGTGCTTCTCAATGAAGAACTTGAGGGGGGTAGACTTGGACTCCTCCACGGTACAGGGAGTGTTCACATTGCCTCATACAATTTAGCACTAAAAATAAAGCTTGTATTACTTTCCTTGTTGACAAATATGCAGTAATGCTAAACTAGGATCTTAATACATTCATGATAACTATAGTAAGTTGGTACAATACAAATATCTTGCAAATCAAACCCTCTTATGTAAACATGGTCTATTGTAGTTCCTCTTTCTGTTGTTGAATTGGTTACAAATTGCTTATATCCATAACCAATGAAAAACTTTACTAAACAAGAACTTTGTGTATAATTTTCATTAAAATCTCCCATAATGATAACCTTTTTACTATGATTATGAGCTGTTTCTACCAAATTCTTCAAATGCATAAGAAACACAGACATTTTGTATGAGGCTGGTCTATATATTACAACAAGTAGGACTGAAAACTTTGAAACTATGTGAATAGCAATATTTTCAATGTTATTTGTTAAATGTAATCTAGAAAATGATTTGATAATTTTGCCGTAACATGACACTCCACCATGTGATTGTTGCCCAAGTTTGGTAGTTATTTCACTTGAATTATTATAAGCCATGTGTCTTGGTTGATGGTAACTTTTGTAATCTGATAATTCTACATCCAAAGGAAAATACTCATCTTTCAGCCAGGTTTCTGTGAGGCAAATAAAGTCTGCATTCATATTTTGAATCTGTTTACAAAGGTCTTCAAAGTGTAATCTTAAACCTTGAACATTATGTAATATTATCATCTGCTCATAAGATAAGCTTGGTGTACATTGTGTCTCCAAAAAGTGAGGCATTTGTGCAATGGACTCAGAAATACTCTCATTACAATATATGTATTTAATATCAAACTCTTTCAAAGTCAGTCCTTTTAAAGATGTTAAACGGCTCAATCCCACATAAGCTTGGCCAGCACAAAAGATACCTTTCATATTAAATAAACACTTTTCCAAACTTAAACCTTGAACTTTGTGAATTGTTGAAGCATAGGCTAGCTTTAATGGAAATTGCAAGCGTTTAAAATTATCATGAACCTCCTCTACTTTTGCAATACGAACAGAATTTTCATAATCTTTACATATCTTATTAGTCTTTCTAAATTTGGCACCAACTTTATCATTATCAAACTGCACATATATATACTTTAGTGTAAATGGTTCAGTTCCTTCAATAAATGCCTTTACAGTTCCAATTTGGCCATTACTTAAACCATCTGATGTATCTATGTTTCGTGTAAGGATAACCCTCACCCCAACTGCAATGGATAATTTTTCAGGTAATGTTACTTTTTCTTTTTTGTTTTTCTTTATAGAATTAGATTTAGGGTTAGAATCGACTGCTTTAGTAACTTTGATTTCTTTGAAATTTTTAGACAGCATGTGTATATTGTGTGCATCAACATCTTTATTTTTAGGATAGATATGTAAAACATCATCTGTATATTCATGAGCCTCACAACTTCTTAAAAGTGATAGATCATGTTCATCTACATCCTCATTTCTTTTTCTTATGCGCAGTTTGTTCAGTAAATTTGCAAACTCAGCATCATCTTTCTGACGCATTATCTCGTCTAGTTCTATTATCTTGAAATTGTCATGCCATAACCTTGAATTAACAGATTCATTATACAAAGGTGTGCCTCCCACTGGAGCCAATTGATAAAAGTCTCCCACAGCAATAACACTTACATGACCAAAGTCACTAGATTTTCCTTTTATTTGTTGAAGACGTCCATGAATATAACCAAAGATATTCTGATCCACCATAGAAATTTCATCAATTATAACAATTTGAACTTGAGATAAGGTGTTTCGCAATGAACTAAGTCTCTCTTCAGTCAGTGGCACATAAGGTAAACGCATTCTAAGGGGGAGTGAGAAAGCACTATGGATTGTTAGACCTTGAATGTTAAAGGCTGCAACCCCAGTTGGTGCAACTTTCAAAACTACAATGGAATCAGGGTTTTCAGAAGTTTTTGCTAATATCCGTGTTGCTTCTGTATATATACATCGTACAAGATGTGATTTTCCAACACCAGCTCCTCCAGTAAGGAACACAAAAAAAGGGTCAATATTAGAGTCTAATGTCTTATTAATACACCATTCTCTCACTTTGTAAAAGACTTCACATTGTTTAGTGTTCATGGATCTAAATAACGACATTTTATCTTGCTCTGACAATTTAGGTTCACGTAATTCAATCCTATGGTGTGAATCACTACTATCCTTTGTACATAAGTCAGGTACCGCAAACTCGCTATCACTCTCATATGTAACAGAGTCTTTGTCATTCTCTTCCTCAAGCCTACTTTTCTCTGATTCTGGACACAAGGTTGACCAAGCATCAATATCTTCTGGCATATTCTCAAGAAATTCCTTTGCTTTATCAAATGATTCTGCATCTTTTTCATAGAAAGCTTTATTTCTGGTAACTATTGTCCGAACCTTTTTAACTTTCAAATTAAGTTGCACACTTCCAAGAAAAAAGAACTGTTGATAACACTTAAACTCTGATGGCTTTAGTTCATCATTTGTTCTATAAGGTAAAAAAAGTTGAAGCATACTTTGATAAAACCTTTCAGTATTTGTCTCAACGTTAAATCTTGGATATCTAATGATAGCATTTTTCTTTGTTCTTTTCTGCACAAAACCATGTCCATTCAACAATTTATGAATATTCTCCTGTTGTTTTCTTTGCTTGCCATACAAAACCATACGGCCCATAAAGAGACGTAAAGAGAGAGAGAAAAAACAATTTAACTCCGGCCATAATACAGATCCTGCACGTTTTCCGCCCATTCATTACACGCATTGTCTATGGGGCATATCGGGTTCACGCTTTTGGCCCCCAGAACGAACTTGATTGCAATGTCAAACATGCACTAAATCCCATTGGTTTGTGCACGCAGTGCTTGCGAGCCCTTTCTAGGTTCTTTCCCCTATCCCAATTTCTTTCAAACTTCGTAGGCATAGTACCATCCCATCAAGGTCACTGTTGATGCCTTTCTTTCGCCCTACCTATCTCCAATATCACAGAAGCTACAGACTTCGTGCAAATTGCTCTGGATAGTCCGAGAGAAGCTCTTTCGTTTGACACGTAGAAACACGGCGTCATTGCACGCACATCGTTCTGACACGATTGCATTTCTAGTTGCTACTTCGATTCATGTATATTTGTCTGTTCGAGGACTTTGATGAGATAAATCAAATTCGTAAATTGCGAACCACTTGAAATTTAATGATAACAGTGATCAAATTAGCATTAGATTATATTTGTCTTTTACAATAAAGAATATCCGATGTTTTGACAGGTTTTTTGATTTAGCTGCTTAATGCCAGGAATGTATATGAATATAATTCTTCAAATGCGATTAGAATATTTAAAGATAATTTTAAAATCTTAACTTTAAGATTCTGAGAAGAGAAGGCTATCAGCGTAGGAAAGCAGTTATATAATTTATTGTATCTGGTAATGAATTCGAAGTCTTTCGGTAGAGCAGAGAAACGGTGTATACAAAATGTGACATGTGCTGTATACAAGAACGGCATGCTAAATGATACACGACGAAAAAATAATCAAGTGTGATTGTGTAGTAATCTTTAAACTGCATTTGCAAGAATACATGTTGTTTACTAAATTAATTCAGTCCGCCCACTTATGGTGGACATGTTAATGATCGGAGGTCAAAATTCCCTTTGTCGTCCCGACCACATAACAACATTAATAGCTATCGATCCGTCCTAATTGATACAACAATCCCGGCAAACATTCATCGCAAACGGCGGCAAATCGATCAGTAATTAGGGGAAACACGAAATTGTTTTTTTCGAGAGAGGGGTGGAATGGATAGTCTCTTTAATCGCGAGATTATGGATATCATGTCGACTAAGAGCAAGAGATAGAACATGGAAGAGATGGGGAGAGTTGTATGGAGAGAGAGAAAGAGAGAGAGAGAGAGACAGAGACAGAGAGACAGCGAGAGAGACAGGGAGAGAGAAAGAGAAAGAGAGAGAAAGAGAGATAATTCTCAACAGAAAGATACTATTTGACCCCCTCCACCCCTATCTCTATCACTCAAACCTTCTCACCTACCCCTCACTGTATTAACGGTCCCCGTTCGTTGCAGCCTTTGAGAAAACATTTTCCTTATAGAAACATACGAATACCAAATCAATCAAACCAAACACAAGGATTATTTTGTTATTAATGTTTTATTCTCTAAAATAATGATTCCTCGTATTCTTTTCCACTATGCCAATTTCATTCCAATTCCGCCTATCGTCAAGAATAAGGTTACTGCAGGTCATTATTATGTTAAATCATTACGACTGTCATCGTCGTCATCAACATCCTCATCCTCATCATCCTCATCATCATCATCATCATCATCCTCCTCATCATCATCATCATATTGTCATCATCACCATCAACACATCATCATCATCTCTATCTCCAAAAGGTGAATGAATCTATTTTAGACACACTTTTAATCATTTGCTATACACCATCGATTTACGGATTATCCTATACACACAATAACCAAGAATGTGTACTGTATTATGTAGGGGCGGTTGACTTGAAAAACCAATAGAATGGTGGGCTCTATTCTTCTTTTATTTTCCTCCTACCTCCAAAACTTTACTTCGCCGAAAAATAATTGGTTCCATTCATCGTGCGGGTCATATTAGGGGGTGTTTAGCGTGTATGAGTTGAAGCAGAACAATAAATATTGAGGGGCTGGGGACAACAATCGGTATGAAAGTCCATCGGCTATTAATAGATTTTTTTTTCTTCAGCGGCCGAGGAGGAGCTGGAAGCAAGCCATTCTCCGGGCTATCCACGCGCCGAGATGGAGAAAGAGTTCCCCTGGAGTGGTGTTTGAAAGGGAAATAAAAGAAGCGAGGTAATGATTAGACTTACGGTCGCCCATAAACCCTTTACGAGACGTTATATCGGGCTCGAGCAAGAGACAGACAGCGAGGGGGAGAATGAAAGCCTGCCCAGAGTCATGGCATACACAACAAGACACAAAGGGCCGTATTAAACCCATGGTTAATTTAATGGTCTGCTTGAATTGAACATCACATTTTATAGGCCTTTAAGAATGGCGTCAAATTTTCCAGTTCAACGCGTTTTGCAAACAACAGAAAACGAAATGTCGTTGACTTATGGCCATGGAAATACCCCTTAGCTTATAGATGATAAAAATATTGGATTAGTTGGGTTTTTTAATTATTACTCCATACAAATTCATTTTGTTTACTACGTAGATAAATATTTGTTTAAATAAGATATACATCCCATCATTATTGGTCACGTTGCTTAAGAAATAACGCTTCTGCCCTGATTATTTTGGTAGTCGACGTTTATTTGATAAAGTCGAACCTGCTTTAGTGACCACCTGTCTACAACAAGCACATTTTTTGTTTCCATTGAAAGTGGTTTCTCATTGAAACATGTACCAAATGAACCTGTCTACAAAGACCACTTTTGTGTTTCCCTTGGGCGGTCGCTGTAGACAGGTTTGGTTGTATTTTACTTTTCCAACTGGACGAGACACTAGTAATTTGGATATGAAGGAAAACAACAGACTCTTAGCATTTAAAGGAACATTACTTATTTCGGAGTTAAAACGCTCCATCTTCAGCCAAAGCTAAAGGTGAACAGCTAAAGGTGAACAGAGGAAAAGCTCTTTTGTAATTTTGGCTGATGAGGGAGTAATGAGGGAGTATGTTATCTCCGAAACATATTCCTCTAAGAGGTTTAGTTTTCTAAATGTTTTCATGTTGATATTCTACAATGCTAAATAGTCAAAATGCTAGATAGTTGCATCATTATGTACAGATATAGCAGTCTATGGTTTGCCTGTTCTTTCATTTCTCTTTTACGCGAGGATCATAATATTCCATTGTAATATTAAATGAATGTATACAACTTTATATTCATATATATCTTTTGCGATATATATGTCAATGTATACAAAGACATGTAAAATGACCTTTAATTCACATTAGTAATGTTTGTAAAGATCTCTGCGCACAGTGTGGTGCTTAAAATGTGCCGCCATTTTATAGACAAGAGTCGTCTTGCGATTAACACTTTTCTTGTCCATTTCAATCATCCTGTCCACAGCAGTCCGTAACTGTCTGCTTCATTAAAACTGGAGTGTCATGAGATGGAAACAGGCGCCAAGGCAATCCATTACCCGTGCTTTCCCGCGCGATGTACATTTCAAATGTCGTCTGCTAACATCACGCCAGTTTCTCCAACCGCCTCCGCCCCCTCCCCCTTCTCCCGACTGCCCATCCACTTTTGTTTATGACCCATGTAAGGCAGCCCATTAAAAACGTAGACAAGCTACAGTATCAAGACCATGTATCTTGATGCTGGTATAAAGGGGATGTATGATGATGGTAATTACACCGAGTTTTTTAGGTCCCTTTGAAGCTAATGAATCCCCTCTTTTATCACGTCGGCTCGATAGCAGATATTGATTAGGATTGTTCGGGATCGTTGGATCAGTTATATAAAGGCGTCCAGGGTGAAGTATCAATTGCTTTTTGAGTTTACATAGAGGGAGAGTGACAGTAAATGGTACTATAGGGTTGTTGCTTTCAATGACCGGGATATATTTATGAGGGGTAGTCAGACATGTGGGGTTGTGAAAAGACACATCCCTTGAATACTTGGATTAATTGGGATGGATTTGGACTTAATACATTCACCACTTTAAATTGGTATTGATGAAGCAATGCTAATTATTTAATGGAAGACGTCACAAAATGATGCACCGTGAAAGAAATGTGCCATCATGGGGGGGGGGGGGGGGCACATGAAGATACATATATACAAACCTTTAAGATAGGGCATGTGAATACACGAACATGAAAAGAATGCATGTATGTTATGGAAACTCTTATTATCTGAAGTAATTAAATAAATACTCTATAACAATTTGACCTGCATAAATGGAAGACAGTTAAACCTGCTTCACGTGTAGAGAAATACAATTGTGTGTATAGAGATCACAATGATGTTTCCCCTGAACACCTTTCCACGGGGAAACGTGTATTAGGGGAACCATCTTCCAACAAAGACCGCTTTTCTTGTCTCACTTGAGTGGTCTTTACATGCAGGTTTCATTTCATAAATTTGTTTCTTGAACAAATACCACAGCCACACCGTCATAAAACCGACTCCAAAACCACCGCTAAATCGACAAAATTTTGCCTTAAGGATCGCTAGGTTCTGTTTTTGGGGTGGCACACATGGAGATACATATATAAACCTTTAAGATTGGGCATGTGCATACAAGAATTTGAAACGAATGCATGTATATGTCATGCCAAACTCTTATTATTTGAACAAACACCACAACCACACCGTCAAACCATGGTCAAAGCGACTCCGAACCCACCGCCAAATCGACAAGATATTGGCCATTAGGTTAGCTTGGTCTGTTTTAGGTCTGTAATTGATTCCGTCCATTTGACTAGGTTTGTGAGAAATAAAGCATACTATATTTAAAATGAGTATTAATACTATGACAGTCCCACTTGAGAAAGCATATCAAGGGCGACCGTTTATTAATTAAGCAACTTCTGTTTACCCCTATCCCCGAAAGAAATTGCGTTCGGGCAGCTGTCAGCAAGTTATGACAAATTAGAATTGACAGTAAAAATATACAAAGTTTCAACGTTTTTACTCGCTCGCACTGCTCGCTTGCAAAGTTTGCTAACTAGAGATTTGATATTTGGAGGCGTCATCCCCCATCCTTACGAAAGTGTGTCCGGACCTTTAGGCTAAATACTGTTCGTAACCCTCCCGGGACCGCACAATCAGGAAAAGGATAGAGTACTTTAATGTTCCATGTTTCTGATATAGGTCATTGGTCTTTTACGGCTTTCATAAATTTATGGCAAATTAAAAAATAATACGAGTAAACAGAATATGTATTCATTCTTAGGCCATTAATCATTACCGAAAAATGCCCATTGTAATATCAGTCAATGGCGATTCTAAGAAATGGGAACAATATTATTGGTTTAACAAAACTTGATTTGATGACGTCATCGCTCCATTTCCGCTTGATTAAAGAACTTATAATGAAGATGACGGACAATGGGACAGAATGGTATGGAAATTTGGACAAAACAATATAATTGATATTGAGCCATCAACTAGAAGTTGATGACATTTATTAAAGGGATGTTGCTTGGGACATAGGCCATTTCAAATTAAAGGACCCAATAGCATGAAGAACTCTTTACATACATAGCGCGCTCTCTCGCCGCTTGTGGCGTCGTACAGTTCGAACACTGCAGAATGTGAACTCGAATGGGGTTGTGTTGAAAACCTCGCACACTTACACCAGAACGGTGAGACTCGGCGAAGCTAAAGCCCGCTCTCTCTTGCTGCGTCCGTAAGCATACAGTTATCTCTAGCGAAGCCCTACGAGCGGTCCCCTCTCTAACTTCCAACCCCAGCGAATAGGCGAGGGTTAGCCGTGTCTACATACATCCAACTTTAGCGTCATAGGGTCTTTTATTGTGGCTGTTTGTCTAAAGGGAAGCCGCAGTGGTTCGGCGGCCGATTAGTTGGATAAGTAAAGATTGATCATCTCCCCGTCGCCACAAAAAGCAAAGCCTCAAAAGTTCCACAAAAGTTCGATTGTGAATGGACTTTCCATCTTTAGCCTCGATTTGCTTCTTCTTTTGCACCTCTTTTGGAGGACAGTCGTCGCAGTTTGGCTTATCTTAAACTTGTCAGCATCGGAAATATTGGATGCCAAGTTTGGGTTGGAGCTTATTTGACTTCAAGGATCACCTAATCATGGTATATTGTTATCAATCCTCAGTATTGTGATATTTTTTCAAGGGATATTGATTCTTGTTTGTGTCGTCACTCATCTCTGTTTAAATACTTTTGGAAACCCAAGTATACCGTCACCGATTGAGTGGCGAGTGGAAACTTTTAAGGGTTCGCTTGTCTACGCATTTATTTGAGGGATGTGGTGGTTGCTGGTACGCCCATCAGGCGACGAGTAAAACTTGGTGGATTACGACAGTGGTCAACCAAAGACAGGGTTGGCGTCGGCACTTCAGGAATTATATATATACCCCTCTCTATCTTAGCCTAATCCCTCATAAAACATCCTTGTTTTGTGATCTTTACGATTAGGCATTTGTGGATATTTCACTTACCGCACAAAAAACAGAATGAGGAGAACGGACTTATAAACGAAACGTCGTTATTTATTGTTCGTCCTCGCTTCTTCAGTACGCAAGGACCCCCTTGGATATTATACATGTGAATATATACGCAGGAAACATATATATACTTCGAAGGCAAGATGAAGATAATTGTTGTGTTTGGAATTGTTTTAGTGGCGCTTGGCACTTCTTGTGCTCAAGGCATTGGTGATGGTGAATGCCCAAGACTATGTAATTGCTATGGAACCACCGTCAATTGTCG
This sequence comes from Strongylocentrotus droebachiensis, assembly GCA_035222895.1. NCBI lineage: Eukaryota > Metazoa > Echinodermata > Echinoidea > Camarodonta > Strongylocentrotidae > Strongylocentrotus > Strongylocentrotus droebachiensis. Next base: position 27,845 of record JAVYIG010004365.1, read on the forward strand.
AGATAGGGGGCTTCATGAGGTGCCCCGAGGAATACCACCAGGAACAGAAAGATTGTAAGTATATAGGTAAACTGTAGAATTATATAAATTTATCTTTCTATCATCGTTAGTCATACTGCAGTAAGGTCTAATTAGCGTATACTACTATGACTACCACTACTACTGCTAGTACTAGCCTACAAATATATGATTACTACTACTACTACTACTACTACTACTACTACTACTAGTAGTAGTACTACTACTACATGTACTACTACTACTACTACTACTACTACTACTACTACTACATGTACTACTACTACTACTACTACTACTACTACTACTACTACTACTACATATACTACTACTACTTCTACTACTACTACTACTACTACTACTACTACTACTACTACTACTACTACATGTACTACTATTACTACTACTACTACTACTACTACTACTACTACTACTACTACTACTACTACAACATGTACTACTACTACTACTACTACTACCACTACTACTACTACAACATGTACTACTACTACTACTACTACTACTACTACTACTACTACTTCTACTACTACTACTACTACTACTACTACTACTACTACTTCTACTAGTAGTCTACTACTACTACTACTACTACTACTACCTACTACTACTACTACTACTACCACCACTACTACTACTACTACTACTACTACTACTACTACCACTACTATTACAGTATACGTATACTACTTCTACTACTAGTAGTAATATTGCTGCTGCTTCTATACTACAACATACAAATGTTCCTCATAATCGTAACCTTCCTCCTCCTACTATACTAATTCTGTTCCTGGTAGTGGTATAATTTCATGATCACATACGTCGTCGAGTCGACGTATACTATTAGGTTGAAATAAATATTTTTTTCTTTCTACTGAAACATTTTGCGACAGTACATTTATAATTTTCAATAGTAATATCACATTGTTTTATGAATTAGTTGCCTTTTGTACGGGACCATCTATTATTCGTTTCCCTTTTCGCGTCAGGAAACAGAAAGTAAAGCCAGTCGTATAAACCACAACAATTATTGATCATCCTTGGGATAATACAATACAAAGACAAACTGCATTACTGGAAAGATGAGATCATGAATAACATTCTCCTTTCCCCGAATAAACATGCCGAATGAAGAGATGATCAACTCGTTTTCATCAGTGCCTACCAGAAGATCAAATAACCTCTAACGGGTTGAGTGGTCGGGTTAAATAGTAAGGTGATCCTGTAATAAAAACAACAACACACACACACACCAATCCCTTAAATTGCGATATCGATCATATTTTGCATTCAAAGTTTTATATTCAAATGCTGTTATAAGCAATAAAGTACATGTACCGCAATTAACATTTAAAGTATATTTTTATTGCAATAATTGAAGTAATAAATGTCATATCTTTATTAATTCAATTTTCTGATTATTGCAGAGGTATTCGAACTTGGTCGTTATACCTGTGCATTACTATGGCGTTAGGAGCGTTACAATTAGCAATAAATCATTTTAAAGAACAGCTTGAGGTATGGTTTCTTTCTTACATCTACAGGGAAGGTCTCCAAATTCGGCCAGCTTTGATCCACTGAAAAGGATTTGATGCTATAAAACGTGTTATTGATTTGTATCAGTCCTCATTCTTGAGTGGAAAATTGAGCTTTAACCATACATGAACCAAGAGCCAGTGTACTAAACATATTAGAAAACACAAGAAAGAAATACCATGGGAGAGTGAATAAGATTGGTCTCTTTTCTTATGCCTTGTTTTGGTGTTTGTGATGTGTGCCGACAAACAAAACTTTGTTTTCATTACAAATATGCATCAATCGAATACAAGGACCTCCTATAAAAGGAAAGAAAAGAATCGGCAAAAGTTCGCACAATATATCTTCGTCAAATTCTCAAGCATATAAAAGGTGGCGGGTCTCTCTCCGTCTTTCAAGTTGATTGTTGAATTGAATCCCGCCAACAATAGGGGGAGAGAAAGATTACAACTGGATGAAAGGACATTTTCAAGGTTTTTCATGAATTGAAATTGGTGGAAAGTAAATTTTTATGCCCAACGTTTTGTACGGTAGTTGTTAGCCATGTGAGCTGCGAATACATAACACATCGTGTATGTATTAGGGTAATACTAAGGTGAAGGTCCCTGTCGATAAACATGGGGCTCGAAACAGTTATTTGAATCCAAGCGTGACTCAAATCAAATAATGTATTTCACCATATAGAAAAAAAAACATAAGCCTTAATTTTCATGTATATATCATTCTTCAAAATGGACGCTTGAAAAAGGCACAACCATATGGGGCAACTGTCATAATATACAACGTAATGAACGTATACCTTTCTCTGTTAATGTATCGCCCGTTTGTCTCTTTTTGTACTCAAAGAGTTTTTTTGCTGACAAATAAAACGAGGGTGTTTCATCCATTACTTCTCTCATTTCATTTCATCAGTACCAGACCAGTTAAAGACATAAAACCAAATTCAAAAATCTCCACGAAGTTACAACGTTATCACCATTTGAATAAGGATCTTGAATGTTCGTTAATGTATCAGAGAAAGGCTGTATATGAAACCATTATAGAACATATATATTGTTACTTCAAATGAAGTATGTATTGTATGTGAACCGATGATCAAATCTTGACTAAAGTTTGAAGGAATCAAATGAGTCACTAGAAAACTTGATTTATATATCAATTTGTTATTGTTTTGGTTGTCTTATTTCAAGTTATATATTTAACGCCACGATGATAAGTTCACTTTTCTAAGTAATTTAAATTATGTATTTTAAAGTAACGTATGCTTTATTGTGTAAAAGACTTGTTTTAATGTTTTCTTTAGATAGTATTACGATAAACATGAGAAAGATGGCTAAAGAATCAATAAGCGATATTCATTTTATGGTTGTTTTATTCGGCGATTTCAAGATGAAAAGGGACGACTTTAGTTTAGAATCTTACTTTTTCCAACATAAGTCTATATTGTTTTGTCATGAAACAAGTTTTTGTGTAATCGATACAAATGTGACATGAGGCCTGCAAGAATAACCAGAAAGTCATAAAAGTATATTCACTAAAAAGACTGGCAAAGTATATTTTTAGCATTCACGTATCATTCGCAAATACATCAATGAATTATTTTGCCAATGGCTGCGATGTAGATCACGACGTCTAAACTTTGTTCAATTTAAGTTAACCTCAAAATGTCGTGCTTGCCTTGAAAAGGCGTCCTCTCTTTGCCGAATTGCCAAGTCATGCACCACGTCCCAATCGTTTACCAAATCAAAGACTTCAAAATACCACAACATTTGAAAGAGAAAAACACTACAAAAGCGATTATCGAAACGTCATGCAATACTGCAGTAATTATCCCGAACCTGACAAAAAGGGGCGATTCAGATGAAAACAAATATTAGAAATGGTGACTGGATATGTCCAAGGTAGCAGAACTATGCAAATATAATTTTATGGAACGGATGAGATCTTATGAGGTAGACAAAATGAGCTGCGAGTCGGTTCACCGATTTCGTATTTTCAGGCGGATGTACAAAGTTATTTTCTCATGGTGTAAAAACGCATTTTTGCCATCCACTCTCAACAAATATACTGTTTAAATATTGACTACGTCGAATTCATCTTGAATACTTTAAATTGTATTTATTATAGTAGTTTATGATAAATATTATTATTTCCAGTGTAAAAAAAGTTGTACAAATTAAAAGAAAATATAGGAATAGCCCAAAGATCAATTAGATATGTAGGTCCTGACATTTGGAACGCTTTGCCACCTGAAATACGAGCTTGTAATACCATTATGTTATTTAAAAAGAAAATGAAGGAATCATTTCTCTTAAAATATAATCGTTAACTTTTGAGGTTCATGTTGTATAGTGCTAAATATGTCAAGAAGAGGTAATGTGTATTTCATTGTTTTTGCTTGTTATTCAAATATGTTAAGGGGCATGATTTTTGTATTTTGTTTTATTTTTGTAACGAATGTCTTATTTTAAGCCATGTTCTATTTTTACCTAATAATTATCAACTATGTTACTTAGGGACGTTGCGCTTCAAACATTTTTTGTTTATGCATTGTTCCTACTATGTATTATATATCAATGTAACCCACTGTATTCTATTATCTGTAAACAGTTATTTTACATGGTGAATAAATAAAACAAACAAACAAACAAACAATACAAGTTTCGATAATATGCATGTGACCCAACTGTACTACAACACACGTCAAGATATCAGGTCTAAAAAAATATATAAAAAAAGTTATTGTGAATTCACTCACTGATGCGAAACGAAATTTTGCCCTTACATGTAATTCGATACTACAGTCAAAACTGATTTAGTGAGACCACTTAGACAGGTTTGACTGTACCTTACAAACTATATACCATCCTACCGAATGTCCCAAATCTCTGACGTACCATGTTTTTAAATAATGTTATACCAAGGTTAGCCCCATAAGTACCGATACAACCCTTCCCGATTGCCCTGTTAAATTATTATCATCCCATCAATGTCAGGTACCCATTTGATACTCCTGGATGGAGAGAGGCAAGCGTGGATAAAACACACTGTCCAATGATGAATAATACGCACCGACCAAAGGGTCAAATCCATTACCTCTCGCGTGAGAGTCAAAGATTCTCATCATATACCACAAAGGTCACCTATATACCACATGCACCTAAATACAACCTACACCAATATACTGATTTTTCGTGATATCACTGATTACTAGTGAGAAAGGAACACATGAAATGCAAAGGTATGTTATAATAAACTTCAAATTATCGCAATACCCACGCTTGATTGAATAACCTCGATCTGTTTATAGAGTACTTCCATATTTTGGGAACAGAGTTCCAAATTGCAGTCATTTATCAGTGTTTATCGTGAGCTTAGTCCCGCTACGGAGGAAGCTAAGGTGGTTCCACCTTCCGTTTCCATGGGGATTCATGACTTTCACACATGATTGCGCTTGAGTTTGGAACATGATAAAGCAATTAATTGGTGTATAGCATCCTCCCAACATGGCAATTATTTGATCAAACGATGGGAAACATATACCACAACACACTAAACCTGTGACAGTTTAAACCTTAAAGGAACAGGTATAAATTATATACCATCGCCAAATGCACGGATTTTCCATCACATTTTGAAACATTATATGACCCCCTACGATCGCAGTATATATCGTAGTATAATTATGGAAACTGATTCAAATTCATTTTATTGCAAAATATAAAAAGTAGTATTTTAGTATTGCTGTCCAAATTTAGCTCAAAATACCATTAGCTGAATTCATTTGCAAAAAGATACTATTGAAAATATAATTTCTGGCTCAGTTCATATACGATATCATGATGTATGGTAATATACTGTAATAATATAATGCACGGTCAATCGTAGTATACAATGTCGTTATATATCCAATACGCTTTTGCACACACCAGGCTGTTTGCGCAGTCAGATGAAATATGTCAACGTATCCAAATATTTTGTTTCACGAATAAACTGCTTTGAGATTTTTCTAAATTGATATCGAAATGAAAGAAGAAAAAAAAAATAATTAAGATATAACTAATTCAATCTCATGCTCGGAAATTACAATTCAGCACGTCTCGTTAGGTTAGGACCCTCTCCTGCCTCCTCCCCCTCCTTACTTTAACAAGTTGATACAATTTTTCAACTTCCGCCTTCCAGCTCTTGAGGTTGCTTCAAGGAGTATTCCTTGGTTTCTTTCTCCATCTTTTCAAACCGTACATCTGCCTATTACCACCATAGCGAACCGACATTTTGCATAAGGCTTTATTTCGTTAAAGATATGTAGTTACTAGTTAGGCTTAGGGTTTAATTTGGGGTAACGTTAGGTTTAGGGCTAGGGTTAGGTTATGAATTCGTTTATTGAAGGAAAATGGCCGCAGAACAATTCTGGTCCGAACATGTGCATGAACATTATATAATTATGATGTATCTTTAAAACGTCGTGCCGTAGTATCGCTCCTCGCTTTTCTTTATATCTCTCGTCAACCGTTAAAGGTCTTCTCGAAAGCAATAATCCCTCATTGTGTCGTGGAGAAAACCATACTTGACACCCCTTTCAAAGTGAAGTATAGCGATTTAATGATGTGAAGAAGCGATCAATGCCTGTTTACTTTGAAGAAAAAAACGAGTTAAAACTTATCGACGGCCAGCATGGCCCGAAGAATAGTGAACAATACGTGTGAAAGATGTATAGCATCTGACGGGGGCATGAAGGGATTGTTTATCCTTTGCGTTTTTTAATCAATTACATTTTAAAATTGATTAATCCCGTGATAGTCTACATGTACTGTTAGTGGCAGGTAGATGTGTGTCAAGTTGTTCGGTCGAATGTAAGGTATTATATACATTTATTTATAGACGTTTACAGATTGGCTAATCTATGAGGACTTTTTGATGATAAAGTCTTATGTGAAATTTGTACGAGTCCATTGTGAACACGAGTGATTACATTTCGTTATACATACCAAACGACATGTATAGGGCACCAAAATTTGAAGGCCACCGTAGGGTACACGTAGTACTGATTGCAAGGGAACATTAATCTAGTAAAAAAGGGATATAATAAAGACATTTTAGAGGAGAGGGAGGGGGGGGGGCGTTAGTGTGGTAACATTCCTGTCCGTACAGGTAAACAAGCAGCATATCGGAAATAACAGATACAACTCCCGTTTTGTTGTTGTTCCACGCACCTTTCCCGATGAAATGCAATTTTTTTTAGGCTTACAAAAATAAAAATGATGAAAGATGTTGAACGAAACCCGATAGAATACACTGCATGTGGTTGGTATGTGACAGCATAGACGTAATAGTTAGAGCATGATAAACAACAGGTATATGCTCAAGACAAGTAACATTACTCCATGTCTGAAGGCTTATTGTTCGATTTTTCGTGTCATCTTTCTCTCTCTTCTCCTTTAGATATCTCTCTCAGCATTCTGTGAAACTTTTCATTCTAGTTTCTACCTGTTCCTTTCTTTTGCAACCCTTCTCTTTTCTATGTGTTTCTGCCATCCGTATACCAGACTATCTATTTATCTGTCTATTTCTCCACCTTATTTTCCTTATCCTCCCCCTCTTTATCATGCTTTCTCTCTCACCCCTCCCCTCTCTCTCTGTCTGTTTCTCTCTCTCTCTCTTTCTGTCTCTCTCTCTGTGTGTGTGTCTCTCTCTCTCTCCGTCTCTCTCTCTCTCTCTCTCGGTGGCAGGGCAGGGGTTAAATTGGGAGACATTCCCTAAATATTGACCTTCCTGCAAGCAAAGCATGAAGTGCCTTGAAATAAACACTCATGTTATCACTGCAACATGACTGAACCTAGCCAGGTCACTCACATACAACCCTCCTCAAGCCAAAATCATATCACGTTATTGCGATTTCAAACGAAATGACAATATGCGTGTTATATATTACGTCGATTATCTCGTCCATTGTGTGGGATCCACGCGGCGGAAATTATCATTTATTTTTACTGATTAGTTTTTCTTTGAACCTGTATAGATGAAAAGCAATTTATGAAAATCAATTATGCCTTTACTCAGGTCTATAACTATTCGATTGGGTTGCTTAGTTGATTAAAAAGTAAAGGACGGATACACGAGTAAAATACATTATTATTATTATTAAACAACCATATGATAAACAGTTAACATTAACTAAAAATCACTAAAATACATATAGCTAAACATAGTGGAAGACTCGCATAATCTTAGAAAAAAAACATTTTATTGCAACAAATTTTATTACCGAGCTATTCCATGTGAAGGTTGGCGGCCTGCAAATTTTGAGGAGATCTGAAACTTTGAAATACAGAATTAAATCCACGCCCAAATGAAGAGATTGTTTCCTATTTCGTTGTTATTTGTAAATATGGGCGGTGGTCGGTTAAGTAACAGTACATAACACTGCCGGGTGTCAGAAACCCTGCAGATTAAAAAGCTGGTATGAAAAGAGTCTGCTCCTTCTTATAATCCGAAACACGATTCTGCCTTCTTGAAACACTTTTTTTCTTCTTCAGGACGGTCTAATTACGAAACGGTGCATTCCAATTCAAAGGTCAATACCTTCACCGCGCGGTGATTTCCCAATACCTTCCCACTAAAATAAATATGAAAAGAGATATATAAACGAAAGGAAAAGACGATTTATCTAGCAAAGAAACTGTTTCCAAAATCCCAACACCACAAAGAAAGCAATTTCCATGAGCTATTTGCATAGATTGTTTACTCGGAACACCTAGCGCACGGTGAAAAGTCGATCTTACATTTTTGACGAAAGTGTGAAAATCGGGTGAGTGAGAAATTGGTTAAGCCCATCGCTTTTCTGCCTACTCTTTTCCTGCCTTTGTATTTTCTTCATGCTTTTGGAGGAGCTAGATCGTGTGTAACACAATGAACGCATCGCACCGTGAACGGAACTGCCATTTTGCAGTAAATACAGAAATGTTACTCATCTCCCACTCCCCCTTTTCGAGCCATGTACAAAAATAACCCCCTTTTAATGTTTAACCCTTTCTGAGCTGCAGGTGCGAATTTGCCCTATATAGTAGGTCCATTATTGTACACGCAGATGCTATTCATACGTCATTTCGCGTGGCAGCAAAAGAGTTAAAGGTATTACAAAGTTTTGGGAAATTTTGAAAATGGGTGGATAGTGATTCTTTACAATTTTTATATATTTGGATGCCCCTGTGGATGTATTGAAAGCACTAGAAACTTTAGCCCCTAAAACACTTCTGCTTTCGAGAAAAATTGAATCTAAATATTTACCGGTGCTCCCGGTAAATTTTGATAAATTTCAAAAAGCTCCTACGGCCGTACAATGGTAGCTGCGACCATGACCATCTCAGAATATGTAATTGTGGTAGATAATTTCCGAACGGGAATATCTAATCGGTCGATTTTAGTCAATAAACATTGTTTTATAGCCTAATTAATATCTTGACCTTGAGAGGGAGCTATTCAACATAAAGTGTTTATTATTTACAATTTCATAACTTTAGAGTCGATTTCGACCGCGACAACGATCACTGAATATTGTAGGATCGCATATGCTTCCAATATGTTCATTTGAACCAAATTCATGACCCCTTACCAAAACTTTGTATTACCTTTAAAGGATGTGAAAATGTCATCAAAATAATGTATCATATATAATTATGTGTACGCTTTGAAAAGTTAAATGAACATCTCAGGAGATTGGGTAGAGGGTATCAATCATCGAATTGATGAAAATTAAAAATAAACCAACAAATCACATTTTACAAAAATTTTATGACAAGATTGACAATGCTATTTTACACTTACCTTGTCAATGAGTATACTTCAACTATACATCCTTCATAGGTCCAATTGGAAATGCGGTCTTCTTTCCATGTCAAAGGTGAAAACAATGATGATTAAACTAATGTTATTTTTGTTTACTTTCCTCCTCATTTATAGATACCTCAGTGAAAACAATATTACGATAATACGAAGGAGAGATTTTGATGGTCTGCAGTCTCTTCGTACATTGTAAGTATTATAGATTGGACATATTTTTGTTTATCATTAATTTCTACGGTTCTATTTGTATATTATTTTTGTCTTCAGATATGAAAATGATTCGTTGTTGTTCGATAGAACAAAGTATTTTGAATACGTTTAAATGTAAAACTGATTTATCCGGCAGTGGTGGCATTGGTATCAGTGAAAATAAAATGTTCTTGCCGATTGATTTCCACAATGTATAGAGTTTTTGTAATTGTTTTTAAAAGGTAATTAAGATGGAAAACAGTAGAAAGATTTCTAGAACGGAAAAAATTGAGTACAAAAGTATTAAAGGGAATAGATAAAATGCATTTTCACCATCTCTAATTGTTTCTTTGCTGTTGTTTTCTTATTCCAGACACCTTATGAACAACTACATAGTTCACATCGAAAGAGGGGCATTCACAGACTTGATCACTGTAGAACGCATGTAAGTATCAAAGTCATGTAGATCTATGTCACTGTTTTAAACGTATGGATATCGTAAATGGTGTACTACATTGAATATGCTCCGTGCGACGTAAAACTTTTATCAATTTACATGTATTTCCTAAAGAATTATCACTTTACTTTGTGATCAATGATATGCAATCCAGTAGTCAAAGCTGACAATGTGGTATTTTTTCCTTCACATTTTCGGTGAAAGAATAAAGACTTTAAGGACTAGTGTCGCACGGGAGACATTTCACCGAATCGCCAATAGAGAATTGAGTAGTAACTGTATTTGGTAACAAGTACCGTATGTAATCGTTGAAAGGTTTGTTTATATTTAATTTTGCTTAGTAATTGATTTATGTATTCAACATGACAGTGAACTTGTTAAAGTGTCAACCAAAATTAGTGCCTTCTAAGATTGTTTATAGTAACATATATTTTATGTTTTTGAGCGAGAGATGCCACTCGGGACAGCCCCTGTGCTTTTTGCCACCCCTCCCCGTTTTCAAGCTCTTGATACGCCACTGTCAAAGACCCTAGAAGGCCCTAGATAAATGAACCAATACTCGTCGGAAAGAGAAAGATTATGAACACGTCCGTGCATCATGAGTACTGAGAAATTGCTGATTGTTAACAACCGTGTTTCGTGTTCCAAATGAGCTTATAGGAGAAGCATCGGGATACGCATGCAGAATTCATTTCTTCATTCAAGTGCAGAATGTTGTACTGTGGATGGCTCAAATCCAAATCAAATATGGCCTCTATTATTGAGGCATATGAATATGATAGATATTTAATACACATCATTGTAATATAATCCACACAATAAAAGAACTTCTCTATCTGTGTAAGCAAAGCACCTGTTGGTGAAAAGTTTTATTGGACTGTTCCGATTACTTTGCAGGGGTGTTTAGCTGTTTGCAGTTACATTTCTTTGAATGCCTTTATTGGCGTCTGGTTATGGACATTTCATTTATTTTTCAAGTATGTATATAACCGATGTTATAAAAATGTCATCAATATAAACACTTATCGGTGAAATGATCGTAGTTTAGTTGATTTATTTATCCAAATGGGTCCCTCAGATGTGCTAATGGATCAATCGCTTTAAGATTTATCGTGACGTCATCACATTAATGTTCATGATACAGCTCTCCACTAACTTGACTGAACAGGTGCAGGGGGATTGTTTGCCAGGTTTGCTAAATTTACGAATTCACTTGCTTTTCAAATGTAGATCTTTGATACAATATGAGAGTTTGCGAGATTAATCAATGATAATGCCCTTAAGACTGCAAATTACCGTAATTGTATGAAACGCAGAGTATTCTGATCGGTGAGGTAATGTTTTGCCCCATGTATTCGTTTTGGTGTTCAGATTTCATACCGGTCTCGTGTGGCTGTGCTGTGATCACCCATCATCTTCCACTCTCGTCCCTCGGTCTTATCTTATCCCATTGCCGTGCGGAATCAGCCGAGAAGCTCGGCGTCAAACAGGAACTCTCTATTTAAAATCAGATAGTGTTTAAATAATTATAGAAATCATTAAGTTTTCTCAAAGACTGATCCATATTGACATTGCAGATCTAGATCTAGACCGAATTTTCCGTCTCTTTCGTTCGTTAGCCTCTTATTGGGGTAGGGTCGGCCGGCTCTCTCTTTAGAGACGGAAACCGTTTAATCACATGTCCTTGCTAACGCCACGACCAACTCTGGTCGTAGCGTTTTGCCCCCAAAATCCCCCTAAATGTCATTTTACCTCGTGTAGACCTATATCCAAATGTAAATTAGGCCTAGGGTATAATAATTCGGTTCCACTTACTAACTTGCTTGAAATAATCCGTTTAATGGTCCCTTTTAAGGAAATTATGGGTCTAAATTGACAGCCGTGTTGAAAATCTTGCAAGTCGTGTTAAACTCTCGCTGCCGGAGTCATCTAAATCAATCTCATCCCTTCTAGTCTACGCCGAAGGCAAAATGATTATGAAAGAAAAACTGTGATAACGCCATTACGAACGTGTAGATGGCGCACAGCAACCCCCAAATACTGCCATTGTTGGTTGAAGTTGAACTTTCCTTTTGTTTCAAGGTCTCTGAGACTCTGTTGAAACAGCAGTTTATTTAGCTTACATTCCTAAGGAGAAACCCATCTGACATGCTGCCATTCAAAAAAAAATACGGAGGGAAAGGAGAGACGAAAAATAATATAGGAAATACATGTACATCAGGAACCTATTCCCACTTTGGTAAGAATTGACATCTTTTTCAAAGGGTACTCTAGTGTCTGTCAATGCTCTTGTGCTTGGGTTACAAAGTTTGGAGCAAGTTTGCTGGGTGGGCTTAACCGCAGTTAGGGGAACGAAGGGTGGAGAAGAGGGGGATTGAGAGAAGCTAACAAATAGAGAAAGATCAATGGAGTGTTAGAGAAACCCTTAACAGAACTCTAAAAAGAGTCTTGTTTACCCTGTCGTGTTTACTGCGCTTAGCAGATTTGCATTGCTAGTCCGTATTACAAAGTCATCAACGCAACTTAGGGCGTTCTTCCAGCTTTCACTCTGCTGGAATTGAATTGCAAATTCTCATTAAGGGAACTATTTCATTGAGAATGGGTGTCTGTCGCTTCAAGGACTGGGGATAAAGGGGGCACTTCAGTCGGCAAATATGTAAATCCCTGGTGCAAATAATGAACAGCAGAACACCAATGGATAGGGGATCTCTGGACTGATGCAATTCTCTAGTGATTCCCAAGCTTTCAATGCCTTTTTCAACTTATAAAATGTTGGTTATAATCTCAATACTCAATCAATATATTATTATATATTGTTAGATCATTTTATACTAGCCCTACAGTTTAGCTAAAAGTCTCATCACGGGAAACCATTTATCACAAGGTTGTAGTTAAGTGTATTCTTGTGTCACTGCTGACAAAATCATCTGACCTATATCTACGACTACAAGTATGCTGAGGGTCTTTTTTCTGCACAATTCTCTGAATTTTCAGGTTGAGTCATTGATTCTTAAGAGAGGCCAAAATGTGCATCAAATTTACAAATTAAACAGCATGAGAAGAGGAAGTTCTGGTGCGAATAATAAAGAGATTCTTTGGCATTGTCTGCATCCTTTGTCTTGTGAATCATCTTTCTCAAACGAAGAAGTCTGTGTGTCACGGAAATTCGCACAAGTTTCCAATTTCGCTGAAAACTACAGAGCATTCAGGCTAGGGAAATGAAGCGATTGCTTCATGCCTTCTTGCAAACCAGGCGGAGGTGTAAGATTGCAAGTGTCTCAAAAAGAAAGCCTGGTGCAACCCATGCTGTGTCTCAAACCACCTCTTGTTCTCAGACAGCGTGGCAGATAAAAGGAAAAGCGGACTTCTCGCAGGGCTGGGTTAATGGACACATGCATTGAAGCTATTAACGTAACCGTGGAAGTGACTCGCAGGCCGCCGATCAATAGTCATCTAGCGCATAATTTCATTTGGAGAACCCCTTTGAGAGATCCACGTTTTGTAAATTGAGTTAGGAACCGGGGACCGCTTTGAGTAAATACTGGGGTTACTGAGGCCACTCAGCAAGGGTGGAGGGAGCCATGGGAGACCTCGGCCGTAAAAGGCGACGCTTAGGTCGTTCACTTTGAATCACATGGAGATAATTCCTTGTTACTCATCCCAGGAATGTTCGTTGAAAGATAAACATGATCCCTTTTTCCCCTTGCCCCCCTAGAAGATAATTTGATTTTCCACCCATTTGCGTTCCATACAGACCCGACCTTAAACTGTTGCCAATTTTTCTGCTATCATAGTATGCCATCAGTGACATTGAATATAATTAATCAAGGTCTCCTGCCTACCAGGTAGACATTTTGGTGCCTGGAAAAACTTGTATGCAATTTGTATCATCTGTTAATCAGTGTCCAGTGACATAACATGGCTCGTTCTGTAGTGAACTACATTGTACTGATGCATCGTATAATGCCAATGAATGACATGTTGCACTTGTCATATTCTTTCTCCTGTTATCAATCTTCCATGAATCATAACACGTAATGAAATATCTTAATGCTTTTATTGATGGTGATTTAATAGTTGAGTCTGTTTCCTTAGGGTTTCAAATGACATGGTATACATTTATCTTTTTAGTCACATGTTGCCAACATTATAAATGTAATTTTGTTATCTAGGTTAGATGTAGACTGTTCAGTGCAAGCCACTGTTATAGAATGAGTACCGTATGAATTGTAATGACATTACCATTGAAACAGCCTTTCTACAGCACATAAGGTTTCATGCAAAATTCATCAAGTGGAGTGAATTACGAAATATGTATGATATGACATTGAAATATAAATTGTAAAACGTTGATTTTGGGAAATATCTTACTTGAGCATTCATTCATTCATACATAGGTTGTTTAACTTTTCAATGTACTCAAGCAGGATATCAATTAAGATTAATCTCTTGAAATTTATGATGTGGACAAAATGGCACATTGCATGTTTGAGTAGCCATTCTACTTCAATCCATCGTTAATTGGGACATCTGGGTATGGTTGCCAACCATACCACCCCAGAGCTGGCCCACGACTAGAGCTAGTGCTCTGGTCTTCATCTCCTAACTCCTTGAGATTCAGGAGGGAATGGTTCATCTCAGAAGAGGGTTTGACGAGTATAAGGGGCTGGTCCCTTTTTCTACGATACTGATGACAACCGTAACTATAAATTGGCTCTCGAGAAGTTTATGTGGAAATGGTATGGGATGTTCACATTGCTTGTTGGTGCTAATAAGCCTTCAGTTCAGATTTTCTTGGTTCCTATGCTTCTTTGTATGCTTTTTTTGTCCAGGAGACTGATTTTGTCGTTTTAGATGTCATTATCTGTTATTTGGGGCTGGCCTTAAACAGGCAGAAACAAGCACATGAGTGGCAGGGGCAGTTGTGTATGAAAGGCTAAAGAGAAGTAGATAGATGTATTGTAGTTAGTAGGTTTCACCTTGTTTACCGGTAATAGATCTACAGAAGGGAGGGGGGGGGGGGGGGCAAGTATAAGGGAGAGAATGCAAAAAAAGTATAAGGAAGATAAGTGAAAAGGAAGGCAGGAGCATCGTGAGGCAGCATTGGTAGGGAGAAGGGGAGAAGTGAAGATATAATTTTGAGCAAGGAAAAGACTCATGTATTTGTCAGTTTCCCCTTGTTACAAGTTCCTGTCAGGCATCTTCCACTTACGGTTGTAGATTGCAGATGACCTCATACTTGTAGGTTGTTATTCTGAAAGTGTCAAACTTCTGACACTTTGTTTAGCCTTTTATGTACTTGACAATCTGAAGGCTATTTCCAAGAAAAGTCAAATTTCCTGCTTTGAAAACAGAATGAAATAATGATACTATGTGTGCTCAATATCATTTTTCACCAGTTCAATTTCATTGGTGAATAACACACAATTTCTGTTGACCCCAGTTCGAGACATACACTGTAAGTGTTGCTTTTGTATAGGGTTAAAGCTGTTAGCCCATATTGTCATGCCTGCTTCCAGAAAAAGAGGAATGTTGTAGTTTGCATAATTTAGCAGTGCATATAGATGTGGTATGAAGAAGTAGGTGAAAATGCTATTAAAAGGCCATCCCCATTTTTTTTTACACAGAGATAGCAAATCAATAATGACAATTTTTATGAAATATTTCATGCATTAAACACTGATTCATTCTAATGTCATGTGATCAGTACGGATGAAATGCTTGCCTTTGTTTTCATGGCATTTATAGTGTGAGATTCTATGCATTTCAAATTGAGTGCACTTCTTCGGTTCAGTCTATATTTGCTGATCCTCATGGTAATTTCTCTGTTTCATACACTTTTAACGAATACAGACATATTATAGCTTTTCATCTTGCACTCATCGGATAAATAGCTTTAGCATGTCTGTTGCTATTCTTTGATTTTGAAGAAGACACTTAAAAAAAATGTCTTTTAATGAGAAATATGGCATTGACAAAAATGACTTGTCTTTTGCTGGTATTATCAAATACATCATAAAAAGCATGAATAATGAACGGACAAAGGGACATAAAGAGTAAATCCTTGAATGTCCTTGGTATTCTTCTAGATTCCATTGCAGGTAATCCAAAGGTATCTGGGTATGTGTTCCACTGCATGAAAGTCCACTATTGAAAGCAGGTTAAGTATCCAGGTGGGGTGAAGATGTAATTCTAGGGGGGACATAGATATGCTAGTACAGGGTATCCAAAGAAAAAATGGGGCTTTGACATTATAAATGGCTCTTGTTTTATGCTTTTCACTCAAACAGGAAAATTAAAACTTTAGAAGCATAAAATCCATTAGTTTCAACATCATTTTTATAGTGTTTAGAAGTAGAGTTGAGTTTCAATTACCTGAAGTTATCGTTGGAAGTGGAATACAAACTTTTCATTAGCAAAGTTGTTCTTCAGTCGGTCAATGGTAGCAATCGTGTTGGATTTGATTGTTCCTTTTATCAGTGAAAGAAGATAAGAAAAATGATTAAACAAATGTAAGATCAGTAACTCCATGTACATGTATGTGCTGACTTGTTTTATAGATTTTGTCGCTGGAATATCATCGTTTTGTGCAAGGGGAGGTAGAGAGGGAGGGGAGGGTACAAATTGGCTGCGACACATGATACGCGAGATCAAAGGGAAACAGTGCCAACCCCGTGAATTGTCCACCTGCAAGCTGTCAGCATGAACGATCTTTGACATCTCCATGTGGAGAGGCTATTAGCGATCCTCAGGAGTTTGGAGGAGCTAAACGATACCAAATCTCATCAAAAATGAAAGAGTTTATGTGACTGCAGGAGTTCCAAACGGTCGGCACGTTTCAAATTTGTCTGGTCTCTGGTTCGCTTACAGCGCTAAATGTCAGAGAAGTTGATGCAAACTTGAGGAATGCGAGCAGGTTCTGTCACAAAATCAAGAAAAATGCCCCCTGAAGAATTCTATGTTTGGAATCTCTTTGGTCATATCTGCTCACAGTTTTTCTTTACAAAGATTGATGTGGCATAAAATAAGTGTGAAGTAGAGGTGAATGCCAATGATTATTATTTTTGAAGACTGCGATCTGTGCTTTGGGGTACTGCCGTAAGATTTATATGTGGGAACACACACACTCAAAAAGACAGATTTTCAGCATATTTTGTAAGTTGGTTTGGACTCCCAGTCAAGAAAATAGTCCACAAATAGTCCATTAAATATGATGTATGAAATAAAGCTAAATCCCCTGTGTGATTTGCTACATGCTTTTATATGTGATACATGGGATTAGCCTGCTCTTCATAAAGATGATAAAAAGCTTTTCATATTAATAATAAGTGGCAATAGATAATTTATTAACTACTTTAATTCTGTTTTATTTCTCACAGGCGTCTGAACAACAACAAGCTTCAAAGTTTGCCGGAATTATCATTTTCCAGAATGGAGAATCTCTACAAACTGTAAGTTGACTATTCCATTTTCTTTTTTTCCATTTCAGGCAACTTTATTTTCTTTTCCCTTTGTTTGAATCGGATGTTGGCAGATGAAAAAGAAGCTTCTGCTTTTGTGTGAATATATTAGAGATGACTGCTTTATATCTGTTTGAAGTGTATTATGTGCCAAGGGAGGATGGTGTCTTCTGTTTTATCTGTGTCCTTAGGATAGAATGTATACGAAAATATATTGTAAATGAATTTAAGTAAACTTCCACAAGCCCTTTCGATGATGACTTGTTGTTTACTCCTGTGACATCTGTTCCAGGATTTCTTTCATCAGAGGTAGAGATTTAGGATTAGTGTTACTGTTTGGTGTGTGACTGTGTGTTCAGGTTTAGGAATAGTGTTTGGTTTAGTGTTGAAGTGAGGACTTTTGTTAGTCTAGGAAACTGACTGAAGAGCAATTGTCACCAGATCCTGTACATCATAAAAAATCTCACAACCCCTGTTGAAATTAGCTAATGAGCCATTGCATGAAATGAATTCATTCAAGACTTTGATGATTGTCTGTATACATCTCACCTCTTCTTCAACAATTATACTTCAGAGAAGTACCTAGATCCATTTGACTGGCCTCGCTCACAGAGCATGGCAATGTTGGAGAGAAAACCATCTAAAGCACATTAGTCATGATGCAACACCCCAAACATTATGGGATTAATCCAGATGAAACGGGTGTCTGTTTACCCCTGTTTACCCCTGCATTGTATTTTTTCAACAAAATGTTTCTCATCCTTGGGGTAAAGAAATCTCATCCCCCATTAGAGGATTTGGTCGTCTAATCAGTGACATGAAGAAAGACCGGCTTCTTCAAGGTCGAGAAATGGTACTTTGTAATGACAAAAATCAGTATCTATTGGTTGAAGCTGTTTCATCATAAGACCGAGACCATCCCCTCTGTTTCCTTTTATCCTTAATTTTCTTTCAATGTTTACTGTTATTTTGAGATTTATTTGACCATTATAAATTGGCAATTTTATATTGAATAGATATCCAATCTTTGTTGATATAACAATGCAATCGGATTGATTTTGTGATCAAATCAAGAAAGCCCTTCCCCTTATAATCTTTCTTTCTTAAAAAGAAATGATAGTTTGTTTGTTATTTTTCATTTGTTTTTATCATATACCGGTATTTTGTTTTTACTGTAGAATCTAAGATTCTTAATTGTATCTCCTCAACCAGAGCTTCATAATTCATTCTTATAATTTCATAAAATACATTAGAGGAATTTGAAATACAAATTTGAAGCTTATTTATTTCAAAAGCATATTATTTTGTGTGTGTGAGTCATCATGTGCAGGTGGTTCTTGTGTTTTTTTCCCCCAAAGCTGATTCTTTCCCAAAATACCAGAATAGTATTTATAAATAGGCTAAGGGTTAAACCACCTTTAAATTACCCAAGGGAGTCGGTTGTCTAGACACTGTGTATGCCTTCTCTTTCTTCAGAAGACGGGTATTGAATTAAAGAATTAGGAGATTATCGATATTAATCAGTTCAAATAAAGCTCTTTGGACAAGAATGACAAGACATTAATACCGTCATTTAACTAGCTTTATTCATTCTGTTTGACCAATTCGAGACCAAATTATAACACTCTTTGCAAGTAATCGTTATATGGTGGTTTTAAGCTTATGATGGTGAGTGTCTTTGTTTTCATGTGAATCGGGGCATTAAATTCTGATGAGATTTGAAACTGTCAGTATTCAAAAGAGAGGTGAGTAATAACCAGACACACTAGGTATGTCATCATCAGCTCGAGATTGCCAAATAGCCCGCTTTTTCTGATTTAGGACATAATCCAGAGTTACAAATCGCGTCTTCATCAGCTCGAGACTCGACCTCGAAACTTGAAACTCAATCTCGAGAATTTAGCTCAAGATATTTTGCTCAGCATTCGCGCACAGTGTGAGTCTTCGGGCCGGTGAAGTTGCAAATTAACTGGATAATTTGCGATCATGGTTAGTTGAAATAGCAGGATATTTGGCGATTTCGAGCTGATGAGGACAGGCCTACTGAGGGAATTAATACAAATAAAAATAGATAACAACTTGGAACAAACAGAAAATTTACCTAAAATGTGTGTGGGTTTCCATAGTAAGGAGGATGGAGAAAGTGCTTTAACCCTAGGGAAGAGAAGTGATTGTAGCTAGAGAAAAAGGGAAGGGAGATAGATTGAGAGATAAGAGGAAAGAGAAGAAAGATGGGGAAATGAAGGAGAGAGGGAGGGAGAGGGAGGGAGGAAAGGAAGGAGGGAGGGAGGGAAGGGAAAGGGAGGCAGGGAAGGAGGGAGGGAGGCGTGTAGGAAAGTGGATGGTACACAGAGAGAAATAGGGAGAGAGAGAGAGAGAGAGAGAGAGGGGGGGGGGAGATACGATGGGGATTTTAAGCCTCATACCCCATTATCTACATATAGCTGTATGAAAACGGTTTCCATTCTATTTCAACCTAAAAAGCCCAATCTGACATCAAAACTCCAAAAGTAGATTTATAAGAATACACACCAAAAAAAAGAAGCACCAAATAAGCCTTCTTTATCAACAGGTTGTTCAACTAGAGATATTTACTGGAGATTATCCTCTAAATTCTTTTAATTCTTTACTCGTAATGCTATTGGAATCGGATCCTAAGAGAGCAAAGCAATGCACCTATAGAATAGATCACCACTTGGAACTTGGTATCAAAGCACCATACCGCCATTAGCTATTGATCTTTTCCCCGCCTGACAAAGTGTCATCACGACAAGTCAATGATTATTACAAGATCAGCATTGGGAATCGGGATGCTAATTTGAGGTACAACCTTCAGAGTTCACCAAAGGAAAGAGAAAAGGCAATACAGTAATTACGTTCATCCATCCTATTATCAGAGTTTGAACTCCTCCCTTTTCCACCGAGAATTACTCCCAATGGAAGAGTCAGAGCCAGAGAATAACCAATCAATTGATTGTCGCAATAATGCATTATTTGGGATTGAATTAACGTCCAAAGATGAAGACATCAAACATAATGCTATTCATCACTGTGATCAAAGATTTGTATTGTAACCATCGAAGCATAATGTTTAATTTGTATTTATTGAGCTTTTCTTATTGATTGAACCATAAGTTCAGTAGCCATAAGGTTACCAGCTATAATAGTGACAAGACATATTTTGTTTCAGACTCTTTTTTTTCCTTCTTCTTCTTAATATAGAAAGAATTGAAAAAAGTTTTGAAAGCTATTGCAGCGAAGCACATTAGCTTTCTCTGTAGGTGGTTTGGATTGCAATTTCTAGGGGCTGTGTGCATGAGCCCCTTGTTAACTTTGAGGGACCTTGACAGAGGTGGCGTTGATGAGTACATGTAATTGCCCTTGTCCTCTTTGGAAATAAATGAATACATGATTTCAAATTGTGTACAGAATTACAATGTATCTAGCAGATCTTTTGATGATAAGTAGGCAACATCTTCCTCCTAAGAGTCAAAATTGTCCTCTAGTGCAGTCTACTTGTGTCATTCCGGAGACTAGCAATAGCATACATGTAGGTTCATATACAACATACAGATGTTGGTAGTGATCTTGCAAAGTGTTACCAGATTGTTCTGACCCAGGAGCCGCTTTAAGGTTCCAACCTAGAGTGATTTAATGACAACCATTCGGACGCGAAGCGTGATGGTGACGACATTCCGAGGGACAAGTATTTTGGGGAGCATCATGTCATCTTCATCAATCTCTGTGCTTAGTTATACACGTATCTGACAGATGTGAACCATCTTGTCTCCTTCGATGGCAGGGAATCACGTCGTGGTATTGATCTAGCGTTCTCCTCAGAGTATCAAAGGTAACATGATGTATCTTGATGTCTTGATGAAGGACAAGGTGAGATAGATCCTGCAGAACTTTTTAAAGGAGCTTCCCTATGTCATTGAAGTGTATGTATCATCGTATGTTAATTGATGAACTGACATAGCAACATATGCTCCTAGCCAATGTCATGACTTGGTTATGGATGGGATGTATAGGTAACTAGATCTACTGTTGGGTCCTGTGTAGAAGCGAAGGACTGCATTACTGTTGAATTGGACAGCTGAGAAATGGTTGCTGGTTCATGCAGAGTTTATGTGGGAGTCAGTCAATTGACATAAGTGGAAAATTGGCCATCATTACTCTTGTAATACAAAATCCCATTTATATTTTCTAAAATTGAGAAAGAGTAGGTTATCTTATTCAGTTGCAGTAATCAAAATGTTTTTTTAATGTCAAAAGTTAAAATGTTCTGCTTAACAATAACTTACTTTCCTTTATGTTGTTTGATATGATCATTCCCCTAAAATGGTTAGGAAGATAAATGACTGAAATTTGAATTACTTCATGAAATGAGAAGAACAAAGTTGGTTAAAAGCTAATTAAATCCTGATGGGTTTCGATTTGAAGTGCGATTGTTTGATGGAACGCTCCTAATTGAGTCTGGAATCATCACAGTCCGTGTATAGCAGCGCAGCGAGCAAACTCTGGCTACCATAGCCACATCAACTCCCCAGCTTGCTGTACATTGAAGGGCTTTGCATAGAAAACCAGTCCGTCGAGCTACAAAGATGACGGAGCCCGTTTCAAACGATGCGAGTGAAGGACCCCGTTTGACATCGCAGGCATTCAGGAGCAGAGACCTGAATAGATTGAATAGCAAGCTAGACCCATTAGTTATCTCCCAGGTGTCAAGTCTGACAAAAGAGGACCAGAAAATCTCCTGAGATCACCAAACCCTTGGGCTTCCTTGCCTCCTAAGAATCGAGTGGCAGGACTATTTGAAAATCAGGGACACCATTCAATCACAGTTTCTCTCTCTCCTCTCGCCCTTTCTTCCTGTTTTTTTTTTTAACCACTGCTTTCTGTTCATAAAGCCCTACACCTGAGAAATAGCTGGCTTCTGTCCCCTTATGGAGATCCAGTTTCTCCCACAAGATTTTAGGGATTTTTGTCATTTTTGTTCGGAAAGGGAAAAGGGCTGAATTTACTGTGAGAAATTTTGTATTTGTAGTGCATTGTTTACTTTAGAAGACAAAAGATGCAAGAATTCCACACTGCTGCTTTTTTAATTTGAGGTACTTGGTGTCAGTACAAGGCCATTTGTATGAGAAATGGTGGAAAAAGATTATGTGTCAGTTTTGTTTAATCTTTGAAGATTGTAGTGGGTTTGAAACCTAGGTCATATTCATATGTGCCAAATTTAAAGACTAGTTTGAGACGTCTAGTGCTGCCTGAATATACACAAGTCACCACACATCAATATAACAATTTGCTCTAATTCAGTAATCACGTATTTTGCAATTTTAGTGAGCAAGAAATGAAGAGAGTTATACCGTGTGTCTCAAAAAAAAACGTAACACTTTTGAAATGGTTGCCAAATTGAGCATATATAATTTTATGAAAAAATGTTGATATGTATGGAAAGCTAAAGGACCAACCTTTCATATGATATGAAAAAATTGAAAAAAAAATCATGCTTCGATGAACAGTGTTCACTTAAGTTAGAGGTATGAAAATGGGCCTGCGCAGGATTTTTCCTTCCAATTTTGGACAGGTAAGTTACTTTTAGCATACAAAATAAGTTTGATATGAGATATTCATGATCGATGGATTAAGAGTTAAAAGGATGTTTTGAATACCAGTCCTTTCTCTCTGTCATTTATCAATCCCCAAACACCACCCCTGCCACACACACACACACACACACACACCAACTTCCACTCCCATCTTATTGTATCATTGATCTGGTAGATGTGAACAGGATGAAGGAAGAATGGGAAAATGTTAAATTGAAATACCGTATTCAAAATCATAATTGACATTATGCAACCCACTCTCCTCCCCCCCACAACCTTTTCCCATCCCATCACCTACCCCTTGCCTTTTCTTTATCAGTTTTCTTCCGTAAGTTTGGTGGATCATCAATCACATTTTATTCAGGTTTTATGAATGACCCAAACATGTAATAGCTAAGTACATCATTCATTATGCATTGAAAATACCAGAATTCGAGGTATTCAAAATATCCTTTTGATTCAAAATATCCTTTTGATCCATCGATCATGAATATCTCATATCGACCTTATTTTGTAAGTTACAAGTAATTTACCTGTCCAAAATTGGAAGGAAAAATCCTGCGCAGGCCCATTTTCATACCTCTAACTTAAGTGAACACTGTCCATCGAAGCATGATTTTTTTTTAATTTTTTCATATCATATGAAAGGTTGGTCCTTTAGCTTTCCATACATATAGACATTTTTTCATAAAATTATATATGCTCAATTTGGCAACCATTTCAAAAGTGTTACGTTTTTTTTGAGACACACGGTAGAAGAATGAATCCGAAAATCACAATGAATGTAGACTAATTCAAGCTTTTCTGTGAATGTGCCAGTAGAATCCTTGGAGACAAAATGAGGGAGAGAATGAAAGAGACATATATACTTTCATTAACTTATATTGATCAACAAATTCCAAACCATATTGATGACTAGTGTGGTCATTCTTTCCAGAAATCTCTGGACATAATGAGGAGGTCATCATACCACAGAATGTATGCGTCTCAGCTTATGTCCTTGCAAAGCCCTTTGATGCATCCCAAAAGTCAATTGAGTTAGGTCAATCAAAGGAGCCCCCTCTTTTGTGGCCCGCCATTGTGCCCCTCTCCCCCTCTTTCTCTGGACATAATGGAGTTAAAAACCGCCCCACAATGGGCTTCATTGGGCCTTCCCCTTGCAGCATCCAGAGCATCCAGAAGCTGATTACATACATGGTACTCATTTGTTGATTTGATCTCAACTATGTTTACAGATGCTTTCATGTCATTGATATCTAAGCTCATTAGTAAGAGATGATGTCTAGTGTTTGTGGAGTCTATTCTTAAGGATAAGAAAGCTTGGCCCTGCTTGGATAGAGCTCCTCAAGCTACCTTCCCAAATGTTTGTGTAATGTTTATCCATTGGAATGGAATAGAAGCAAATTATGTTTAGATTGCTAAAGATCTAATGATCCCATGAGGCACTGGTGTAATTGATATATTGTGTTATCTGACAAAGATATTAACTTAAACTGGAATCTCATTGGGCAGTCACTGAAGCCGTAAAAAACAGATTGTATTTGGATAGGTTATGTCAGGTTAGTTTCCTTGAGGAATGCAAAGCAATCTTTGAATATTAGATGTACACTCACCAGTTGTTACACTCTCGTACTTATTGCAAAAATATAGTCATTAACGTTATCTTTGATCTCAACTATATACATTGTATATTCATTATTGTTTTCAGTTATTATACATGTATATTCTTGTATATGCTTACGTTCTTTATACTTTTAGGTAAGAGTATGTAAGGGGGACGCAATTCCTGAGGTTATTAAGTAGCTCATTTGGAAGAGATGCCTAATGTGGGAAAAAACTCATTTGAAAAAAAGACAGAATAAAAAAATTATATCAAAACATGTGTACTGATTTGTCTAGTGATGCTTTTCCAAACATGATGCCTACATGATGTACTATGAAGAATTTACTATGGTTGGGGAAAAATACAAGCTTCTTACATCCTTTGAGCCGCCCTGAAAATGAGCAAGGGAATTTTCATAGCCAGCATCCACCTGAGTCCACAAGAAGAGCTAGACTTTCAGTAGCGAAATCTGAGGGGTAAACATGGGGAGAAAGGAACCGTGTTTAAAGTCACTGTCCCCCTCTGTAGAGCCATGTTCCTTTCCAGTCTCCGTTTGTTCATATTTTCCTGGAGTACTATAGTGGGAGGAATTTATCCCTGGCGGCAGCCTCCCCACTTCAGACCAGAGGAAGATCCGAGAGTCAAACAATGCGACAATCAAGAACTGATCAGCACCTATTGTGCCGTGTCTCCTCCTTTAGTCCCATTGTGTTGATTCAGGAGTCGGCTGGGGGTGGTTAAATAAGGCTGATCCGATAGGCTGGGAACGGGGACACGAGGAGTGGTAGGAAAATGGGAAGGGGTGGACTAAATTATTTTGTTTCGGTTGGAAATTCACTTGAAGTGGTACTGGATACGGGGATAAGTCGACCCTCTGACCTGCCAATCATTGCACTCTAAATCCGTTAATTTGTTTCCGTTCAGTTGTTTAGCAAACAGTATATGAAAACAAATCTGTAAAAGAGAGGGAAAGTTTGTGCTTGCAGTGAATTAGAGGAAAGGAAAATAAAGAGTGATTCTTGAAACCATTTGGAAACGGAAATTCTTTTCTTAAATGTTGAAATGGCCTTAAAAAAGAAAACGACAAGAAGAAAATAAAGTTTTGCCTGTCTCATAAACAAGTGCCCATATGAATATTTGTACAACTTTTACCCCCAATGTACATGTACATGTATGCAAACTTTTTTCCCAGAATATTTCAATCAATTCAAAATTGGAAAAGGTTTCCCCCACTTCGAAGGGTTGTATTTAAATATTTCACTGATACACTAACATCGATTTATAGGTTGTGTGGTTACACTTTTCCTATTCAAGAATAAAAGTAACAATAATATGCCCATGGGCTGTGGCAGAACCTCTAAAAATTTTGCCTTTTCTGCAAGAAGTCTTTAATAAGAAAATCTGAAAAGAAAACTTGGAATAAGTCTCAAAGGAATAGTGATAAAATATAACCTTGACCAAATTGAATCATAGATTGGACTTTATCCTAGAAAAATACAGGATATTTATATAGAAAAAGTGTGGAACAATACAGCTTGCTTTGGGAGATGGTTATCTTGTAAGGTTCAGGCGTTGACCAGGTTTGAAAAGAAAGAAAATAATTGATGTGATAACAATTGGTTTTGTGAAAGCAGGTTAAAGTTGTATTTAAAGAAAAAAAGATCATGCACTGGCGTTGAGGCCCTTTAAATAATGTGGCCTTCATACTGTGCTCATGAACTCTCAAACATACTGTATACAAGAAAGTATTAAATAATATGCTTGCAATGTGTAAAGAAGGTATATGATACAGAAGAGGAGATTTTTTATTTTATTGTGGAGAAAGAGAGAGAAAGAAAGATAGAGAGAGAGAGAGGGAGGAGAGAGTGAGAGGGAGAGAGAAGTAGGGATAGATAAAGGGAAAAAAAGAGAAAGATAGATCAGAGAGAAAGAATGGAAGAAGGAGAGAGAGAGGAGGAAAAGGAAGAGTAAAAGGGAAGAAGGAGAGAGAGAGAGAGAGGGAGAGAGAGAGGGAGGAGAGAGTGAGAGGGAGAGAGAAGTAGAGATAGATAAAGGGAAACAAAGAGAAAGATAGATCAGAGAGAAAGAATGGAAGAAGGAGAGAGAGAGAGAGAGAAAGAGAGAGAGAGAGGAGGAAAAGGAAGAGTAAAAGGGAAGAAGGAGAGAGAGAGAGAGAGAGAGAGAGGGAGAGAAGAGGAAGAGAGAGAGGAGGAAAAGAAAGAGTAAGAAGGAGAAGGGAAACATAGGAGATAGAGAGATGAGTAAACATGTCATCATCATAAATACCAATGCCTATTGTAGAGCTGCCACCAATGAATTTATATTGCCTGGATGTGTGATTAACTCTCAGGTGATCTCCTCCAGATAGCGGATGGCTCATGCCAACTTTGAGGCACTTCTCTGAACAAGGGGAATCCTAGGTCTGTCTCCATCAGCTCGAGATTGCCAAATATCTATTTGAACATCCCGATCGCAAATTATCCAGTTAATTTGCGTCTTCATCGCCCGAAGTTGCAATTAGCAGGATATTTGGTCGAGATAATCTTCCTAAGATATCTTGGGCTAGTTTGAGAAATATCCCGCTATTTCTCCAGCGCGTCTTCACCATCCCGAAGACTCGCACTATGCACATGCAGGAACGCTGAGCAAAATATCTCGAGCTAATTTCTTGAGCTCGAGTTTCAAGTTTCGAGGTTGAGTCTCGAGCTGATAAAGAGGCGATTTGTAACTTCAGGATTATTTCCCAAATCAGAAATAGCGGGCTATTTGGCAATCTCGAGCTGATGAGGACAGGCCTACTGATTCTTCAAGCATATGATACAAGTTATCTGGTATGACGTGTCCCTAGGGTCATTGCTCTCCAGTTTTTGATGTATAATGTTCCTCATACTTCATGACCCCATGGCACTTACCGGTATATTCAAAAACCTTAGAAATATATAAGTTTTTGCACGAGATGTACTATTTTTAACTTATTACACAAGATTAATTTGTCTGGGTTATGATGGAAGACTTTTTTTGTTTAATGATTTGTTTTAGTGTTTCTACATTCTTGCAGATTTTGAATATGAATTAGTTTGATCTTGGGCTCAATGGATATTGCTTACCATGTTCAGTTTGAGAAAATACAGTTAAAAAGGATGTTCTTATATATGGACTACAATATAATCGAATACAAGAGTGTTAGAAACCACAATGATATTTTGGGGGATTACTGAAAATCGTGTCTATCATCTGTCCTAACCAGTGAGACCCAAGATGAGTTTAAAGATACCATTCCTTTGAACAACCAAAAAATATGATATTTATATTCAGAATAAGTCATTTCATTTCTGTTCTGTTCTTAAATGTGTGCCAATCCATAAATTGCATTTGCACTTTCTGTACCCAGAAAAGCAACAGCCTGCAGTTTACAATGTATGCTGGGAAATTGAAAAAAAGGGGAAAAGGGCTTGAAGAGGGAAAAATCATTTTTGATACCGAGTGCCATCAATCACCTTGCCCTCCACCAAGTGCCTTCACCAACTCCGGTAGAAAGGGGAACAATCGGGCGGGGTTATTACCCTCCTCACCTCCGTAACAAAGTATTGACAAAGAAATCCTTTGGTGGGAGATTATACCAGTGGTTTTTGTGTACACTCAATTTACATCAATCCATCTTTGGGAGTAGTTAAGATCAACAATGCTTTTCTTCAGATTTGATCCCTTTTCATTGAGTGTGGAAAAGTAAGTTATCGCTTTAATCAAGAATAGGAGCTCATCCTTCAAACGGGACCTCTGTTCATCTTTTGATTATTAAAGGGGATGCCTCATCAAAATTCAAATAAAACACATTTGCAATTATTTAAAAACATTTTTAGGTACATTATGCATGTTTCATCTCCCACATTGCCATATTTTACTCTATGAAAATAGTCAGATGAAATTAATTTCATAGTTAGGTTGGGAAATATTTAATTCAAATATGATGTTCCCACAATTTCACATTTGTGTGGTCCCCAGTCCCCATGTAAGTTTTAGGCTTTATTCAAGGATTTTGCAAGGAAGTTTCTGCAGTATAATATTTTGTGTGTGTGTGCCTTTTGACGTGATTACAACATGCACATGAAAATCTTTGTTTGTTTTACCTGACTGCTAAGAAATCGCGTGTATGCTTAAATAAGTAATCTGTGTAGTATAGTCTGACTACCATTTATACTCAAATGTTGACAGTTACTTTAAATAATCGATGAAAAATAGAACAGGGGTGATAGGTTATTGCCTTATTGGCTCCAGACTTAAAGAATAATGGTGTTGATTTATGTAAAGGTTAATTTGTAGGTGACCCTATGAGAAATCAATGCTGCCATAAAAAGGAAAATAAAGATATACATCAATTGATGGGAGATAACACCCAGGATAAATGAACATTACATTGGAGATTCCCTCTTTCATCCTTTACATTGGTCTGCATTGTGCGCAAGTAACCAAATTTCAGCTCCACAATATGAAGAAATGAGGATACAAGAATTCCACGTAAGTCGTAAATCTCCGCCTTATTCTGTACACCTGTCAAAAGTCTTTCAGTATTGCCACCACTGTTATGTTTTTTTTCTGTTTCGGAAAGGCATCAGGTTATTTGTAGGCATCAATTATTCTCTTTCGCTTTTTTCATCACCACCATCATTTACAAGAATGGGCACAAGTAATTCTAGAGGTAGTGGTGTATCTCGCAGCGTCTTATTCCAACCCAGTTGCATGTTTTATTTGTTAAAGGTACCACTGATACTGATAGAGAGGAACTGAGAGTAACTTTAATAGGTCTCTTGGGAAGGGTTTAGTTTGTAATGGCTGTTTTGATGATGGTGATGAGTTGCGGTTCATCTTTAGGTTGCAAAATGTGAACATGGAGGAGGCTAGATTTCCGTCTCTTATGGCATGCAGAATTACGTAGTTATTGAAACCCTCCATGCTGATTTTTACCCTACTACTTTTGCTAACCAGCTTTGATTACCATACCTCTACTTCCTTTTGTGTCTTTCTCAAGTTTTACACTAATTTTTTAATCTTAATTTCTGTATCTGCATGTGATTTGTACCTCTCCATCTTCATCTACATACATGTAGATTTTTAAGACTACTTCTGTTTACTATGTTATTCTACATACCCCTTTAATTGACATCTAGTTCTGCTATTTCTACCTTTTCTTCTACTGATACCTTTACTACTACAATGTCTACACCATCTGCTTCTACATCTATATATATCTACTTTTACTAGTACTTGTACTTCTACTTCTACTTGTACTACTTCTAAATCTTCGTCTACGTCTACATCTACTGCTACTTCTACTTCTACATGTACTTCTACTTCTAATATTTCTTTTACTTACTTTTATTTCTACTTCCACTTCCACTCCCACTCCCACTGCCCTTCCTCCTCTCTATTCTTTTCCCTATCCCTTTTCTCCTTCTCCTCCTCCTCCTCCTCCTTTTCTTTTCTTATTTCTTTATCTACATTTTTACCTTCTATTTCTACTTTCTTGTCTACTTCTACTTTTCTGTCTACATCCACATCTACATCTACCTTTAATTTTACGTTTTCAACTACCACATTTTTTCACCCTGTACTACTACTTCCATGTCTGGATTTACTCCTTCAACTGCCTTTTTAATTTTCTTTAAACATTAAAAAAAAAAAAACTTATCTTTCTTCTTGTAAAATTGGTTTGGGTTTTTGTCCCTAGATTCTATTGGCCTATGAAAACGTGTGATCATAGAGGCTCTGTGATGCCTCTCCTTTTCTTGGGTAAATTGCTTTATGAACATTTGTCTGTAGACAGATGGTTTAAGAATTCTGGTTGTCCATTAATAACCCAATCCAATTTCATCCCCTGCCCTGAACATTATTCACAAGAATCCCGTCAGGCCTATACCTTGTTATTGGCTCGAAATTAATTTTCTAGGGCAGGACGTCAGCTGTGAAAATTACCAAAGCCTGCAGCATACCAGAAAGGCTACTAACTAAAAGTGCTACTCTAATACCTTGGCGAGATTGACTGTCTTTCTCTTGAATACATGACATGGCTGATAAGTGTAGGAAGCGGCAATGCCTTCGCTTTGTTGAATACCTGTTTTCTATTGTGGTTTCAGCCAAAGAAAAATAATGCAACTGTACCAATATGACTTGTATCTGAGAAATGGTTTGACAATGAAAATCCCTTGCAAAGCTTAATGTAGGGCAGCATAATAATTCCTCCAGTCAGCTCGGGCAATGTTACATTGTATTGGTTTGAAAGAGGGCACCAGCCGATGGCTAATGGTGCGTGTTAGCGTTCTTTTTGTGTGGCTTAAAAGTGGGCAAATCTGCTGGTAAAAAGTCTGAGTTTAATGCTTGTCCTCGGGTCATGAAAGTTCATTTTCTTCTTCTTCTGTATAATGATTGCCTACTGCCAACTCCTATTTCAAAAGCTTTTCAGGTGCAGAATGGTTGAAAATTGTCTTTGACTGTAGTGCAGTTTGATGGTGATTTGATTTCTATAATGTCGCAACCATGCCTCTAGATATCTCTGATTCACTTGCTTGCCATAATCTAAAGTTTATATTTGGGCCAAGGAAATGATTGATTATATAAGCTGTAGGCCTACTAGAAAAACGTTATTTCACATGCATCAATATTCAGGATTAATGGGTCTTAAATCATAAGATTTTGTTGGTGCTGTTACCACACAATTCCAGGTAGTTTAGCTCATTATGTGCGGTGGATAATGTGATATACTACCTCAGCTTTGGAAACAGACAGAATTAATAGCTTGGAACATGACAATGACCTTTGGATTGGCATTACAAGTGGGGTCAACTTTATATCAAATTTTTGTTTTACCCTGAATGTGAAATGTAATGTGCTAATGTTCAAATTTAGAAAAGCTTTATGTCAATCACAGATTCGTAGCCCTAATCATAAATACAGTTTGTCATTGTATTTTGAAAGTTTTCGTTCATGTGAGTGTCCAAGACTTGGCCTACCATCAGAGAACAACCTGTCTGCTGAGAGCCAGAAGGGCACTCGACCATCTCTGTAAAAGTAAATAAGTTTAATGACTTCTGATTCGTAGCAGACAAAACGTAATGTTACTATTACACAGAACATACAGTACATTTAACAACTAAATTATTCACATCCGTACCAAGTTTTGTAGTTTTTAAGTACGTGAAAATTGATTTGGCCCAATGTTTCTTGAGAAATGTAGCCTATTAAAGCTTACATCTAAAAGTATTCAACAATGGCCGTAATTCATCCAGTCCACCTTTAATTCTTGAGTCACAAAAAACATCAAATTTACAAGGGGTATAAAAAAACTCATTTGTTAAATATACATTTAGTGCAGAGTTTATAGTGAACTTGTAGGTATCTCTCCCGTCATCTTCCCTGGCATCCTGGCATTTCGGCTCTCTTGAACTTCTCAGAGGAATGTTTGTTGATGATTTCCTCCGCTGCCAGGTTTGTGGTGTCAAAGGGCATCGCCACGACAGTCCATCAGAGCAGGGTTTGATACTTAGGCATACCACTAGATTGTTGAAAATATGTCAGCAAAGCAAGTTTTATGGTTATAAGTGTAGTGTTGGTATATTTTGTTTCCAGGGATAAAGAGATATTAATCTTGTCAGAGGTGGATGGGTGACTTTCGATGGTTGACAATCCGTGGAAAGTGTCATTTGCTCTGCCAGAAGTGATGCTTATTTTCAAACTGCATGCCCCAGTTGTGGGGTACCTGGTACGATTTATCATCATGGAAAGTATGATGTTGCTTGAAATAGTCTAAAATGATGTCTCAACTCTGTACTTTTTGAAATATATTATATTATATTTCAAATATTGCATGGACTTTAATACAGAAGATGAGTATTGGTTGAAGCAAGTGTTCCTCAGTTGAAAACTGCCATATGATGTAACAAAACATTCTGGGTATGCTGCACTTTGATGACAAAAGTATGTAGATACATGTAGGTTCTGCAGTTCATTAGTTCTTAAAGGTAATACAAAGTTTTGGAATTAGGTCATGAATTTGGTTCAATTGAACATATTGGAAGCATATACGATCCTACAATATTCAATGATCGTTGTCGCGGTCGAAATCGACTCTAAAATTATGAAATTTTAAATAATAAACACTTTATGTTGAATAGCTCCCTCTCAAGGTCAAGATATTAATTAAGTTATAAAACAATGTTTATTGACTAAAATCGACCGATAAGCTATTTTCGTTCGGAAGTAATATACCACAACTACATACTCTGAGATTTTCATGGTCGCAGCTACCATTATACGGCCGTAGGAGCTATTTGAAATTTATCCACATTTACCGGGAGCACCGGTAAATCTTTATAATGGATTTTTCTCGAAAGCAGAAATGTTTTAGGGGCTAAAATTTCTGGTGTTTTTAATTCATCCACAGGGGCATCCAAATATATCAAAATTGTAAAGAATCACTATCCACCCATTTTTCAAAATTTCCCAAAACTTTGTAATACCTTTAAAGGGCAATTGTGTAAATAAAGCAGCCTAGGCTCCCAATACACAATTTTATCAGCAATAAAGCATTTGATAAAGCCTGCCACTGACCAAAACCAATATTTAGTGTTCTACTCACAACCAACAAGGGGGACTAGGCCAATACAGATGAACAGGGATAGTATGGTTGTGATGTATCAACAGTAAGTTTTAAAGTCAGTTTGATAAGGAATGAGATATAAGATGTTTGTTTAATGGTAATTAAAGAGCAAGAGACAACAATGGAAAGGTATTTTAAAGACCTTGAGGTGTTAATTATGTATACGCAACTGTGTCGCCAAGTTTGAATACTGGGTAATTACCTCCATTGTTAGCTTGTGTTGAATAACTACATATTAAAGTGTAAATTGGTGTAGTCTTGGTAGTTAGTGAGTTCATTAAGAAGTCATGATGAGCATAAATTATTATAGTTTCAATAATTCTTATATTACCATACTCAAATATTCAAGAAAATGCATATTTACATGTTAAAATGATGTAATGTGAACCCTTAGTCAAATTGATTAAGAAAATGATAACTCATGATTTAGATGATGTAGATGCCATTTAATTTGAATATAAGTCCTGCATATATTATTTCATTATAATTTCATATGAAAAATTGAAAATACATAGGTGTGGTGACCATTTTTTTTGGGAATCCTGCTCTAACTTCTAAGCCTCCCTGCGTGAGTTCCTTATGAGATAACCTTTAAACCCACCAGGGACTTCTGTTCAGGCATTCCATTGGGTTTTAATTTATCACTAGGATGACTCAAACAAGTTTATGAAGCAAACATTGAGATAAAGTGGAATTCAGCTCCATACCAACTTCTGTATGTCTTTCTGAAGTGTTTTATTTTCTGTAAACATGGCACAGTTGGTCAAGGTGAGGTTGCCTCTTGTAAGAGAGATGCGTACATCATCTCGTCTGTTTGAGAATCGAATCTTGTGTTACAATGGCAATGGTAATGGTAATGAATTAAATAAACAAGGAAATGGACACAAACAGGATCAGGTGATGAAAAACTGATAAACTACATGTGAATGTCATGTTTTTTTAATTTGAATGCTTTAAAACTTGCAAACATGATGTTTTAGCGAAATCGTGTGATAATGTTCTATAATTCAGAGTAATTGAATTTCCTATCTAAAAATATCCAAAAAAAATGTATTTGACAAGTGAAACAGAAATTGAGGAATATATTTATAAATAATCTTGATATCAGCAGTCACCAACATTTTATTAAAGGCACACTGTCCTACTTGTAGCTACTTGCTCCCTCTATATAGAAAACTTCCCAAATCGGTGCCTGTTGGTCCCCCATGATCCTCTTTTTCTTATGTTAAATGAGAGCTGAGTTAATGAGATAGCCACCTGTCACAGTGACCTCGATGGCTCACTAGGTGGTCTAATCCCTTCTAGCTGCAGTAGTAAAGCCTCCCTTTAAAAGCAGGAAATATCTCACTTTTTGCTTTGTTCATGACCTGAGAAAAAAAAAACCCACTCTGAATTTGATAGTGATCTTTGTTGTCCTAAATTTCAGACATCTCACCAAAATTGTTTTTTGAGATTGACTGATACTTCACTGGGGTTTAACTAAGCTGGAGTATTTCAATGGGGTCACCCATAGTCTAGAATGTTATACCGTGGGTTGAGCGGGGGATGACCTAAGATCTCACCCTAATCAACTCAAGCCTGGAATGTTGATCCAGCAAAAGCTGATAATGAAAGATTATTCCGTAGTGGAATATGGAAAAAATGAAATTCTATATAGGATGCCATTATGTGAGGGGCAAGGCCAAGTTTGAAGCGAAGCACTCTTGAAGATGGGATAGATAGAAGACTCAGGCATCTCTTGGAAACTAACTTCGCTCATTGCAAGTTTAAGACCGGTATTCATCAATGTGTACTAGTTTTAAGTTCAGTTTAAAGGGGATAGAGTTGGTCCACTTCTTTACGTAACACCTATTGCCAGCCTCCTCAGCCTTTAAAACTTAACACAATTCTTCAATAAGCTAACAAAATTTATGTCAATATGAAATCAGTTTCTGATTTTTATTTCTTGACCAAGTTCATATTTTTCATATTAATATCTTTCAGAGTGACAGGTATTTGTATAGAATAAAGTGGTTGCTGTATCAGGGTCAAGCAAGTGATGAGAGAAGTAGCAGAAAATGATATATTTTATTGTGCTGCTTTCTAACTCGACGTTCACATACTATTGATTACAATTTTGATTTAATAAGGTTCACCAATGCCAAGGTTTAGTGCTAAGCTTAAATTTCATTAAAGAAGCAGAAACTTTGTTACTTTTCTATTGGGTATTTGGTGTAGAGCACAGCCATCTGCCAATTAGGCCTGTGCTTATCAGCTCGAGATTGCCAAATAACCCGCTAATATAACTATCCCGATCGCAAATTATCCAGCTAATTTGCTTCATCATCAGCCCGCACTTGCAATTAGCAGGATATTTGGTCAAGATAATCATCCCAAGATATCTTGGGCTAGTTTGCAAAATATCCCGCTATTTGTCCGGTGCGTCCTCACCAGCCCGAAGACTCGCACTATGGGCGAACGCTGAGCAAAATATCGCTAATATAGCTAATTTCTCAAGCTCGAGTTTTAAGTTCGAGGTCAAGTCTCGAGCTGATGAAGACGCGATTTGTAACTTCAGGATTATTTCCCAAATCAGAAATAGCGCGGTATTTGGCAATCTCGAGCTGATAGGGACATACCTATTGAGACCCCAAATCCTAAATACATTGTCAGGCAACACCTCAACCTTGATGGTGCTTTAAATGAGGTTTGCCTGGCTGGCTGGTGGAGGAAGCTAGGAAGAGCATTCCAGTGGGAGCAATAGATGAGAGGATGATTAGATGATGATGCGAGCGGAATGGAGGATGATTGGTGATGTTGATCGAGATGCTCATGAAGGCATCTTGGATGGCATCCCATGCCTTGGGTTTCAGTGGTCGCTGTGCCAACCGCTTCCTCCACCTAGGAGGTCAAGTTCATCCCCAGAGTGGTCTGGGATGGTCATTAGTGTCCACATCCATCAAGGGAGGATGAATGGAGGATTGGTTCAAGGCTAATTGGGATGTTTTACCAGCTGCCAAGAAGCATGCATCTCTGGTGACAAGTCATCACCATGAGGTGGTAGGTAGTAGGTGCTCATTGATGTTGGGTATCAGCTCATTGGTTGTGAAGGTGGAGTCTTGGAGAATGAGTTGGCACTGCATGGACAGGGACATGTGATATTGGATAGTGTGGGATTAGGAAAGAGTATCTAAACAGTGGGAGGGTGGAATATTAAGATAATGGTTTTGGTTTGGAAATAGTCATAAAATGGAAAAATGAAAATTGAGAAGTTTGGAATGAGGCTGGAACAAAACAAAATCAAACGTATTGCTGGAAATGTTTAAAATAGTGATTGAATAATGAGATGTTATAGGGACATTGTTTGGGAAGTAGGCAATGAAATAAACCAAATGTATTACAGAAGATATTTGGAAACATGTTGAAAATTGATGAAAATAAATAGAAGTTATTATGGTTTAAAAAAAAAAGATATACCCTTGGTATAGATAAAAAAATAATCTTGATATAGAGTAGGATAAAAGTATATGAGATGATTCTTGGAAAAAATAACTTCAAACACAAAACTCCTTCCATCAATCAGGAAACATATGTGATGAATACTTGGTGTCCTTTAATAGGTAGAGCTTGACTTTGATCAATCACCATGGCGCTGCCAGCCTGAATGATAATTGTCTTTGTTGGTCTACATGTGAAATTGATGATTGGTGTATTGTTTGTGAGGATTTTTTCTTTCTATCCAGTTTCGGCAAAGAATGTGTGGAATGCTCCCCACAATGAGATCATGAAACTTTAAACGAACAATATGTGGTGCTTGATAAGCTGAATTGATCTCCATTTTAATACCAATAACAGGTCATAGTCATACCTGAAAGCCTACCCCCTCCATCAAACCGTCATCATAGGATTAGTTGTACAGGAACTGATCAATCTAAAGAGATCAAGTACAGGTCCAACCTCCAGTGAAAGTCCAAATGAGACCTGTTCTTATCAGCTCGAGATTGCCAAATATTCTGCTATTTTAACTATCCTGATCGCAAACTATCCACTTAATTTGCGTCTTCGTCAGCCCAAAGTTGCAATTAGCGGGATATTTGGTTGAGATAATCATCCTGAGATATCTTGGGCTTGTTTGCAAAATATCCCGCTATTTGGCAAGATATCCCGCTATTTGTGCGGTGCGTCTTCACCAGCCCAAAGACTCGCACTATGCGCAAACGCTGAGCAAAGTATCTCAAGCTAATTTCTCGAACTTGAGTTTCAATTTTCGAGGTCGGGTCTTTAGCTGATGCAGACTCGATTTGTAACTTTGGGATTATTACCCAAATCAGAAATAGCGGGCTATTTGGCAATCTCGAGCTGATGAAAACATACCCGTGTAGGACAGCATAGGGAAACAGTAGCCTTGTTCATACTAGATAATTAATCTGGATATTGACATTAAAAAGAAAGAAAATCTCTCTGTTATCTTGCTTATCCTGTGAAGTACTTAATTTGTATGGTCTGTATATGCTGTTGGATAGTAAGTCTGAGAGTCTGAGATGATACCCATTGGACAATGAACATGCATATGTGACCCGGCACCACAAAACCAACAAAAAGTCGCAACCAGCGATTCTCCGTAATCAGCTAAAATGTAAATTTAGGTGAAAAAAATAGATTTTTGTTTTTTTGCATTTTCTGAAAGAGTGGTCTTTTCTGAACCTAGTATCAAAATTTGGAAGTCTAAAAAATAGTAGAAGATGTGTTTTAAACGGTTTTTCTAGACCAGTTTTTTTCGCACAGCCTTCGGTCTCTTCCAAAATTTGATCACTTTTCCCGAGCGAAATTATCGTAGTCCGGAAATGGTCGGTCGTTGCTAACGGGTCGTGCTACGCGGGCTGTGATTGGTCCGTTATAGCAATCAGTGCGGCGCGCCATTTTTTTTTGTATCCGCTTCACATCCGAGTTCCAGATTTGCGTTCGTCTTATATTCTCCGTTAACGACTTCGAGTAGCTTGATTGTACATCACATATCCAGAATTTGTTGATCAAGAGTAAGAACATTATTATATTTTATACATTTGAGAGTACAAGTTGCGAAAAAGTCTACAACGTCGTTACAATGCCAGGTTTTGTACGTGAGCAGAGCCGTGGGATGGTACCGGGCCCGGGGTGCACCAACGCAGATGCCCGGGTAGCTCGGGCGGTCAACGAAGCGATGATGCGGGGGCTAGCTGCGGGGGATCAGGCCAACCTTACAGCTTTGCTTACTGAACACTTCGGGCAAGACAGCGACGAGAGAATTCCTGATAATGTGGTTACAAATAATTGCCCAGATGTATACAAAACAAGATAGGTGACAAGCAGTGTTATGTAAGGGGGAACAAAAAGACTCCGGGTCCACCATGAATAGGCATTGTCTAGTGCAGGTGCAGGTGCACTATGTTGCAGTTCACTTAATCTGTCCAATTACAATTCTATACATTTACAACATAATAACTTTTGAAAGACTTAAGTCCACACATTGAAACCTCAGAAACATAATGAACAGACTATGTTTGACCATCAGGCCAAATTTCAGCCTAATCTGAAAATCTCTTCATAGTGGTTGCTATGGCCTTTTGATTCACCCTTCTATTGATTTCCCTGTGGTTTGCTTGCTCCGCATGCTTGAATAGCCCCAAACTTTAAAGCTCTCTTTCTCACAATTTAATACCAGTAACCTCCCTCACCAGCTCTTTTCATTCACTAAATTGAAAGGGTTAGAAAGCTTCAATTTGGACAAGTAATATACCATTTTAATGAGGAGAACTTCTTCTTTCATAATCAGATGAAATCAGGAAAATAATTTTTTGCGACTTTTTGGTGGTTTTGTGGTGCCGGGTCACATATGTTGAATGGGAATGAGATAATTTTCAATGGATCCAGTCAGGTGGCATTTGTGGCATTTGCAACATCGCACAATTTCCAGCTCATGGGATATTCTGAGAGTGAATCTTCTTTTCTTGGAAATTAAACTTTTATTTGCTCTAGATATTGATCTTATGATACATATATATTTTTTGGGGAGGACTGTCTTTCTTAAAAAGATCATTTCAAATCTTATTTTCCTGGCATATTTCTTTGTATGAGAGATGCTTGTGGCTTAGAGGAGATCAAGGGCATTATTTGTAACCCATTTATCATCAGAAATTAGTCTTAATGTTTCTGTAGAAAAAAAATACAGTTGCCACTGTATGTTACCCGCTGCCAGTGTGCGGAGCTATATGACCACAGAATTACGACTGGCCACAGGTGGGTGACAAACAAGACCCACTTGCTGCTGTGTCAAGTGAAATGATTAGTTGATCCAGGTTTTCTGAAGTTTCAATGTTAAAGTCACAGCCGGATGGTGGAGCTGGAAGGATCCATGTAAATCATTTGCATGCTGGCCTTCTCTTCATTTTGAATTTAGGTAACAATAAAATATGGAGTAGGAAGAGCTAGAGGTTGGTTGTGGTGAATTTGTTGAGTGATTTGTACTAGAAGTGGGAAATATTCACTAATTCAGAGTTCTTGTGATGATTGAATATCTATCCCCTTCCCTATGTTGATAACAGATATGCAAGGATATGAGCTTTGGGAATGTATCTTTTTTGTGTTAGAGAGATTAAAACGATATCCTTTTATTTCTTCTCTTTTATCTCCCTCTCGTCTGTTTTCTCCTTCTCTATCTCCCTACCAAACATCTCTTCTTCTTTCCCTCTTTCCCTCTTTCCATCGCAATTACTTCTCTCTCAAAATTTCCCACTCTTTCAAAATAATCCAAGGTTGTAATATTGTTTGTTATACATTCCATTGCTGAATATGATGAGGTTATAATCCTTTTTTCTGTCTTTCATGCTCTCTTTAATTTCTTTCTTTTTGCTCCAAAGAGTGCACAAACTATACCCTGCTGTGCATATTGTGAACCTCAATTTAGAGCACCACCGATACCTGAATAGGAATTTTAGCATACAAAGCCAGTTAATAACTTAATTTCACAACTTTCATGGCCCTTGTCGGCTACGAACACCTCCTTTTTGTCACCCTATCCCAATATTTCTTCCAGCAAATTAATGTTGGACAAGAGAGATTGAGAGTGAGGTAATGAGGAGGTGCCATGCTTGATCTTATTGACACCTCACCAGGAACCCAACAATATGGCCCATGCCAGCATGAACTCAGACATGTTGATCTTGACTGGAATGTTCTTGCAAAACAAGCCATAAATGTCAAATTTCATACAGTTATTTTTTATAAAGACATTGTAGACCTGAGTGTTCATGTGTTTGACTTTGCTGACAAAGCCTGACAGTTTTAATTGTTGTTTTCAAGTTTTTAAGAGAAAGAGAGTTATATTTTAACTTATGATTGCATAATTATCTGATAATATTTTAAGACAATAAGGCACCATGAACTAGGACCACTTATAGGCCTACCAGTTTTAATGTTTTAGACAGCATTTGATTATTGCTCTGCGATTGACTGTACAACGAGTTCTTGAGGCCATGAAGGCTCTCAAAAACTTCCTCCTGCAATAATTTTGTACTCGCATCATGAAATCTGCATGCCTGGATATATGTAAAAACTCCCATCATTCCCACATGATCCATCTCTCTGGAACTCAAACAAGAGATTATACCCAGTGGGTTAGGATCGCGCTTTATAAGGTTCACTGCTTCAAGATGTTGGACCTTTGGGTAACTCATATTTCCTCCATCTCTTGCTTCAAGAATAACATTTTTCCAGCCTTGCTAGATGTGCTGGTCTAGCCTCGGTCCCATGACAAAGATCGTCCGTTTAAATCTGTCTAATTTCTTGAGAAGCTGTTCGCAAACTTGTAGAATGTGTTGTAGATTGAAGGAGTTGTTGCTGTCAGATGATATGATATAGATAGTCTTGTTTCTGTTATGTATTACCCCAGATGCCATGGTTGTGACATACGATTCCGACGATACCCCTATCTGGTTTAGGTTGAAATATTGTGATATAAGTCTGACGATGAGGCTAACTTGTCCCCTCATCCATGGTTGATCTCTACGCAGAGTGAGGTCGAAAGCATTGGAATAAATAATTCCCCAATGATTACCACACATACATAGAAAAGAAACTTCATTCTCTCTTACAACATATTAAACCAGGAATGCCAGTGGATCGAGTGGCATTGCCCCCCTCGCTTATGCAGGCATTCTCTTTCTTCCGCAGCTAAACTCAAGAAGAAAGAAAGCAAAAAATTTGAGAGGACATTTTTCTTCTTCTCTCCCTCAAATACTCCAGAGGATCTGTCTAAACAGTTGGTATAAATCCTGGCAACCCACCACGAGTTTTCAATAAACCACCTGAATGGATTCTGACATAGTGCTACAGCAGAACGTTACTCTGCGTCAAGTTCGTTTGCAATAGGAGGCAAGACGGGAGAGCCAGGAGAGGGTAGGAGAACCCCGAGGTGTTATTTCTGCGTATTGCTGTATGAATAGGGCCCTGTCAAATAAAATTGACCTAATAATCTTCCAAGTTCCTATCTGAAACCTTTTTCTTCGTCTCTCTCCCTTCTCATTTTGACTTCTTTCTTTCCTGGCTGTACGCGATGTGTATCGCACCCTCCATTCTTCACTGCGCCATTGTCATTGTGATGGCATGTCTGGGGCTAGGAGACGTCATGGAGCCCCCAGACCTTCGGGGTGTGAAATCACGCCATGACTGCACCACCCACATCCTCCCTCCAAACTGACTGGAACGAGATTGTCTCTCCTCTCGGCAAAGGAAAATAAGCCCAAATGTCTCCGCCTTATTGACTCTGTCATCCTAATATGTAACGTTATAAATGGCACAGAATTTGATTAATTTTTATTGCAATGTTTTTCCAACTGGCATCCATAGAATTGAGCTTCCTCTTATAGTCTTATTCTTGTACACTATGCTTCTTTAATTGCCTCGGAAAGATTGATTCTGGCTGAAAGTTATCACAGTTTGTAACTTCATGGAGGTTTAGAAGAAAACCAAATTTTTATTACGCCTGAAAAAAAGATTATATAATATATTACACAGATTGATATAATCTATTATAAAGAATGTTTTAGTTAAACACAGAGGCATTTGAAGCTTTTTGTCTTGTTCTTATCATTTTAAATGGCAAGGACGAACAGAAAGCCAAGATGAAATAGAAATGGCCACTAAACTATATATAAGGGGACAAAGTGTGTATAAATATAATGAGCCTAGTAGATGCTGATCTCACCTCCAATAACTGGCTAAGTTCTCTTAATTTCTTTAGCTTGTCTTAGTCCTTTAAATCAATCTATATGACAAGGCCATGGACAAGGGATTGCACTCTAAACCTGGGTGATTTACACAATTCTCATCAGCTAGTTCAAAGGGTTTGTTTCATTTGTTTTTGAGCCAAATTTTACACCTATCCTATTTTCTCTCATGTATACACAGTTTTACTTGACTTTAACATCCATCAATGTTCCAAACCAACTTACCAAGAGAGTCAGTAATGTTGGCAATCAGAATTTCCCTTACAGATGGCATCATGATGCAACTAAACCCTCATCATTATCCTCAAGCTCCTGTATACGTTGCTACATGTAGCCAGAAATGTGTGACAATTACATATCAGACCTCCCGGAAATAATGCTTTTATACCACCAACAATTATATCTCATCATGAAAGCTTAAAAAAATAAGAAAAGGGTGAGGATCTGTTAAAATGACTTGGACTGTGGAACCCTAACAGAAAAGATAGAGAATCTAAAAATGGTTTAGGGAAAACTGGCAACAGTATTAAAAGCCGTCCACACACAGCCTTGCTCTAAATTTATGCTTTTGTGCCTGAACACAAGGGGATTCGGAAACCTGTCAAGCGTTTCAGTGCGCTTTTCAGTGCGCTTTTCAATTTTATAACAAGTATGGTCACGGATCATTAAGATTTCATAAATGGAGTCAACTGGAGTTGGTAATGGAATTCCTTCTGATCGGATTGTGGTGTTATTCGGCCTGCGCACGCTCAATTAAATTGCATGTTTATCCAAAGGATAACAGCATCGTAGAGTGGAGTACGCTACTCGATGAAAATCATATAATTAATTTGACACTTCTGTGATTAGATTCAGTTCAGGTTGATCATATTAATCTGGCTACTTGAAAGTGCAACTGTTTGCTTATAATGTTTACATTTCGGGGCCTTTCAGGTTTAAAGCATGAAAGCTACCTTGAAACTAATTTATGCGATTATGATCGTAATTAGTGTATAAGATTCAGAATGTTGGTCTTGATCCCACTCTTTGATTGTTAAATGCCCCGAGACATTATTTGATAACGAACCTTGCTTATGAATGGTAGCTGAAAACTTTTTTTTTTTTTTTACTGCTAAGCCAAGGTAACTTGGAACTGGTGTCCTTAAAAGATGTGTATTTTACCACCAAAAAATGCATAAAAAATGTTAGTTCCTTAAATGGTGTGCACAAACAAAACATTTGTAATACTTAATTAAGGGTGGGAGGGAGGCCAGGGAAGGGGGATTCTAAAATTTGGGTTGGAATCGTCATTCATTTGCAGGGGAATAATACAAATGCTATTTCCAATCATTTCCATACTATTAGGCCTACATTTATTTGATGTTTCCAAATTAAGAACATTTAGGGAAATGATCTGTAATGATGGTGAAGTAAAAGCCAAAGAGCCCTCTTCTTCTATTGGCTCCCAATAAGGTAAACAATATCAGCATAGAATGGGAAAATAATATCATTTTAAACTTAGTTCGTTGTCTCTTAGGGTCATTGCCTTCCTGCTTATAAGGCAAACAGGTTGCCTTCCAAGTTCAACATTGAAACATTCAACTCCCAGAAAGTCCTGGAGCCCCTGCATCTTTCTTCACCCTAAGGCCAAGCTATTTTGCTAACTTTCTCCCCTG
Organism: Strongylocentrotus droebachiensis; assembly: GCA_035222895.1. NCBI lineage: Eukaryota > Metazoa > Echinodermata > Echinoidea > Camarodonta > Strongylocentrotidae > Strongylocentrotus > Strongylocentrotus droebachiensis. The sequence continues at coordinate 72,127 of JAVYIG010004365.1, forward strand.
AGGGCTGGGCAGGATATTAGGGTTTAGGAAGCAAAACTGTCTCAGGTACCACTGCTTTCTTAAGCCCGTTGTGTGGGCCAGAGAATGGATGAACAAGTAGCAACATACATACAGCAGTTTATGGACGCAAACTATATAAAGACACTCTGTATTTTTTCATATTTTGCATGGTTGTGAAATTGTATACTCTATTAGGAGGACCTTTTCTTCACATAATATTCTTGTCATATCATCTTTCATGTTCCTGTCACTCTGAGTTATGAAGGTCTCAAGTGCCCTTTGCACTCTTCTTGGTCTTTCATTGAACCAGATGCTTTAATTTATTTTTGATTAACCTTCTTATCTCTCCTCCTTCCCTTTCTCCTTCTCTTTCTCCTAGTTCGTGTCTTCTGATTTTATATTTCGTTCTTCTTTAAAACTGATGCGCCTTGTCTGTAATGTAATTTGATATAATTGTAGTTGTCATTAAAATTGGTTAGGTTAGTTTGAAAACTTGCTTACTGCATTAGGGAACAAGAATGTAATAACATGTAAAGTGCAGTTATTTGCTGTATTAAAAGGAAGAAGAAAAAAGTAAATCCATTCACCACATGGCAATGTTCTGCCTCATTTTTGATGAACTGTCTTTCAACTATATTCATTTATCATGGTTTTTAGGGATAAGCATTAAGAAATGAAAGATGAAACAAAAGTGCCTGCTGAAACACTCTATTTTGCATTTAGATTCACAGTAGCACTGCGTAAATACTTGTAGTTTACTTTGTTTCTAACTCAGCTTATGAAATGACAGTCTAATAAACCCAATTGGAACGATCTGCTTCATTTGACCTGGATTTGTTCTCTTTAAAGTCTTCACAGATCAGATACCACATGTTGTGTACACACAGTATCCCAATGGATTGCGAATCGGAGACTCGCTTCACCGCTTCCAATTCAATAATTAATACGCTTCCTATATCCGCATGTGAATATTTAATCACTCTGGTTGCTCTCGGCTCCAAGGCCTGGAAATGCAATAGCTGTGCACTCACCAGAGGGCAGAAGTCCACAAGCAAATCGTTGGCTGAATAAGTGACGAGTATCTTTAAATGTTTAATGAGGGTATAAGGTAGTTTGGCTACCATGAATTAGTAAATTGGCGATTAAGGGGACATTTGTAAACGATGCTTTGATGCTCTTTGAGGGTCTTTGAGGCCAGCCAGTAAGGTGGACATTTCTTGCTCCTGTACTATAAATTCTTTTCTAAGTTTTACTTGTATCTTCAAAAAGATTGAACTTGGCATCATCTGCTTTGCTTTTACTGTGTATTGAAAGGAAGTAAGGAACTTCTCCACTGTTGGCAATTGATTTTTTAATGTTTTGAGGTTCATTTTTTAAAGGCGAATTTGCAGCGGAACAGGAAGAGATGCTATAGTCATGTATTTTGTGGCTTCTGGAAGTTAGTTTTTGTTCTGATTTGTTGCATTTATTATTCATTATCATTTCTAGTAGTTTATAAACATAGCCCTCCATAGCAATAAGTTTATTTGGATCTCATCTAAATATAATCACATAACATTTATAGATGAATAGAATCTCTCCTTGAAGTGTTTATTTTCTTTATGGTAGAACTCATAATAATAATAATAATAATAATAATAATAGGCCTAATGTAACTTATATCGCGCCAAATCCACTCTGTGGAGTGCTCAAGGCGCGTGTAAACAGGAAAAAAGATCAAGACTTGAAAATGTGGTGAAATACTTCAAAACAAAGGTTTGCAGAGTGTAGGGAAAGTTCCAGTATGCACCCCTCTTTTAATCCCACCACTGCTACCTTTGTGGTGGGTTGGGTAACTTTGGTCCCTGCCAGGGGTTCCAGCATGCACCCCTTGTTAAACTTTTAATCCCACTCCTGCCACCTTTGTGGAGGGTAGGGCCACTCGGCTACCTACCTGGGGTTCCAGCATGCACCAGTTGTTAAAGTTTTAATCTCACAGCTGCCACCTTTTTGGAGGATAGGGGAACTTGGCTCCCTACCAGGGGTCCAGCATGCACCCCTTGTTAAACTTTTAATCCCACTCCTGCCACCTTTGTGGAGGGTAGGGTAACTCGGGTCCCTACCTGGGGTTCCAGCATGCACCCCTTGTGAAGCTTTTAATCCCACTGCTGCCACCTTTGTGGAGGGTAGGGTCACTCGGCTCCGGCCCACCAGGGGTTCCACAGCATGCACTCCTTTTCAAACTTTTCATTAAGGCATCCTGACATGTAATGGACATCCCTGGTATCATATTGAATATTGTAGCACATTGATCCTCATTTATTAAATTATCACATGGTCACTCTTATCTGATGTTTTTTATAAATGTATTTTTAATTCATACTAAAGAAATAAAGTTGTGCTTTGATGAAATTTAATTCTAATCGGAGAGCTGGTCCTCCTGTGCATTTCTTGATCACTGGAAGTAAATATATTATTATTGTTTTGTTGTATCATGATGACCGTCATACCACTTTTTTTGTTTGAATGTCAAGTATTTTTGACACACTACATGGATAAAATCTTATTCTGGATTTTTTTATTTTAACTTATTTTTGTGGTAGAACTTGTGCGATGAATCCTTTCAACAGAATTTGTGGTAGGTACCTACCTGGGTTCCCAGCTTGACCCCTTTTCAAACTTTTCGAGCCCACCGCTGCCACCTTCTAGGTAAAAGGCATGCTGCCAATGTAATTGACATTCCTAGTATCACATTGGATAATGTAGCACATTGATCTGATGTCATTATCACATTATCACATGGCATGTCACGTCAGCTGTGAAGTATGTCAGGTTTTTGAGGGGTGACAGAGTTGTCAGGGTCAACAGTTTGATGATAATTTTTGTATCCTTTTCTAACTCAGTTGCTATTGCCTTTTGCCTTATATTGTAGTATTTTTATGGAATTTCTAATTTTCTCAAAGTTTTCACAAGTAATTTCCTTTCCTTTTCTCTCTTTATCCCTATCTGGCTGTCAATACATTTGGACACTTATACTCTGTCCTATCCCTCTATTCTCTAATTTTCACTTCTCTTCTTAGCACTTTCCTGAGAATGGTAAATGTCATGATTATGGTAATGAGATTGTTGGTGATTTTTCCTATTAGGTCTTGCAAATGATAAGGGTGATAACAAAAATAGACGTAGATTAGCAATCATGGATATATTATTGGAACTGACCAACACTAGCGATCTTAAATCTACACAGTAACAGCTTGAATATCAGGGTAAAGACAGCACTGTGGCCAACTTTGTGTACTCCACCAGCTTTGGCTCCAATCCCGCCATCACAACAACTTCAAATTTAAACATTATGGTTTAGATTACATCTTTCTAGAGCCCTATAGAGGCCAAGTGCATTGAGTAAGTGACAAGTTTTATTCTCCCCTGATCCATTTCGCTCTAGATGGTCTAATTTTCTGAAATATGCAAACTATGCGGATAATCCACACACAGACAGAACCAGAGCAAGACGAGAGGGAAAAGAGTGGAGGCGATGGGGTAGGACGCAGATGGAAAGGGAACGATGGTGGGATCTAAGATGGATGTTAGAGAAAAAAAGAAGAGAAGAGTGTGTTTAGAAGATAAAGTGAAGATTGAAAGATTGGTTGATGTCTAGAAAATTAGCAGTTTAGGGAGAATTAGGCGAGAAAGAAGGGAAAACTTAGAAAGATTGGGAGTGGAGCAAAGAAAGAGTAACTTTGAATGACTAAATTTACTGTAGTTCTCACCAAGACTGTACAGTTGATTTTAAAGAATGTTGTAGTTTTGTTTTCTATGAAGATGCATACAGAGAAGAAAAATGATGTTCTTGGGATATACGTTTCTTTAAATTTATTTCAAGGGGGAAACAAAGTTTCCAGGGTTAGGAAGAGAATGAGGTGTGATGATGGAGAGAAATAGTGCCTGCCAAAGTATGAACTAGGTCATTATCAAGAACTCTGACCTACTTTTCATGCAGATTTATTCAATACAACCTTGAATATGATCTGGTAAAGATATACATGCATGAATACCATCTTTCCACCCCCTCCTCGATCACCCGCTCCCCCTCACCCTACATCTCCTGATACATCATGGAGCCACATAATCCCCTGCAGCCAGGGAGCTGAAATCCCCTGATGGTTTAATTGAGATCATCCTTCTTAAGTGTCACACTACACTAATCCTAATTGGGGAATGGGATTAAGTCTCTCTACACCAGAAGCTTATAGTGTGCCTGTATGGAGATGGGGTCTTTGTAGAAAGGGAATGTGCTTTGCATCAGCAGGAATTTGCGTAATGATCAGCGTCATGATGCCACAAACATTTTATCTCTGCTTAAAGTTAAAGGATAGTAGAACTTCTGATTTAATCACAACTTGCTCAAATGACATTTCTCAATATGGTTCAAGAATGATATGCCAGATGGAAATAGTCCATCATAGTTTTTATGCTGTACTAGGTAAGTCCCCACCCCTCCCCCATTTTTTAAATATCTTTTTATTTTATAATTTTTAAAACAATTTTTTCAAAATATATTAATTTGCTCAAACTTTTCAAAAGTATCAAATTCTTAACTCTGCTCTGATACTGGATAAAGTGAGCCTGTATGAATCTGCTATTTGCTCAAAGATAAGCAGTCTCTGGTTTTGTGATATTAAAGGGGGGGGGGGGGAATCACTCACCAGTAAATGGAACTGTTCCTTTAAAAAAAAGTTTAATGTCTGTGAGGATTAGCTGCCTATTATTTGTGCATGTCTAGCTTGATTGCTCAGATTTTTTTGCAGTCTGGGAGCCTCCTCAATTTGTAGGTAATCAGTCTGCTGTGACGAGGGATAAATAAACCTCCCCCCTTTTCTATAAATAGGGCATGAAGACCCATCATTACCATCAAGTAATCAGAATGAGCTTACACTGAAATACCGGTATGTGGATTCTTCAGACCTCTTAGGAATGGACCTACCTGTGTAATTTGGCTACAGATACACTTAAAAGCCTCAAAGGGCCATATTCTAACTAATTTAGTTGAATTGGATGGTGGGTCTAAGTCAAATTCAATAGGAGACAAACTTAGACCGCTGTTTAACTTCTCTTTTTATCAACTTCAGATCAAGCTTTATAGCCCAGTGTTTGGTTAAAATTATAGTAAAAATGGGCACATTGGTTTTGATGATATAAATCATAATGTAAATAAAAGTTCTGAGAAGGGGCACAAGTGGTGGAGGGGGGAGGGGCGGGGGAGTATGCTTTTTAATTGTATTGTCTTTTTTTTAGTATGTGCGAAAATCAGCTTTCTCACCACGTGCAGTTACACAAACTACCGGTAAAGCATGATGCAAGGAAGAAGTGCATTGATTTCTGTCACAAAGGGAAGGAATATGTACTATAGACTGATGTCTATCAAGTTTCCCCTTTAGAACTCTTTATCCTCATTTGTCTCTGAGGGATTTCAGTCTAAAGATACAAGGTCCATGACTTTATAAGTAGGTTCACACAATATTTCTTTAACTTTAAGTTTAGGCAGGCTTTTAGGCTTTGAAGATATCTTGTAGTTTGGGACCGTGCAGACACACTCGTCACAGAACTACAATTTTCTCAAAGTTATAAACCTTGAACGACCGGAGAGTAGCGTGATAACTACGACCAGGTATTGGGGGCATCCTCGATCACTCTAAGTTATGTGTCGAGGCGACGCAATTTAACTTAAAATTAAATGTTACACCAGCTTGTAATTCAAATAACTGTTTACACAGCTTGTGGTTTAAAACTTTCAAGTTACTTGTCTTTTCGGTCCAGTCTGAACCCTCGCCATCACTAGTGGATCATGGCTTATAAATTCTAGGTTATTACAAACTTACAGATTTAAACTACGACAGTGCCATGTTAACATAGCTTATGTGTGTCCAGGGGCAACAAGATGAATAGAGCTTTAATAGTGGGTGGAGACGGACATCTTGCGCATAGATATTCAATTCAGAAAAGATAAAAGAGTATGTGGAAGTCTAATTTGTTTTGCAGATTATGTTGGCTTGCTTTATTCTTATCATCCCAAACAGTGAAAGAGATGGATAAACAACACCCAGTTTAATCAAGGCTAGTGCCTCCTCAGCATTGGGCAATATGAAAAATAGGTTTCATAATTCAGGATGTGTTTCGAAGCATGTGTTTCGAAAATGTGTATTCACTTTTTTACCGTGTCATCATCTAGTCTTTGGTATTGAATAATATTGCAAGAGTTTTTTTGTAAAATATCATATTTTACTCTTTCCTGTCAATAAAATTTGTTACTTTTAGATTGTACAGATTTATAAATCTACATGTACTGTAGGGTACATGATTAGAAATTGACAATAATTTTTTTTGTGAAAAAAAGAAGAAAAGTATTGTATAGAATACATTCCACATCAAAATTATTGACTTTTATTTAACCTGCGAATTGAATTGAATTGAATTGAATTGCCGTTTATTGTCCATTTAGGAATTTTTTCCCTCACTGGTTTTGCAATCATTGAACATGAATGGCAAAAAGAAGCCAGTATTACATTGAGATATAATTATTGTTATCCAGAATGCATGAATTAATGTCAGTGAAAGAAAGGCAATTTTCATTGACATATATATGTGTGTCTGATTTATTGGTTTATTTCAAACATTTCTTTTACTAAATTCCACTGACAGTGACAGCTCACATGACCAATGAAAGGCCCCAATCCAAAACTGAAGCTGTGGAATGCTTTTGCATCCATGCATCATAGAGTTTGGCATTCCTGAACATTACTTACAATAAAAAACAATAACAAGATGGCAAGCACACACACAAAATATAGGCATCATGTACTATGTAGACCCAGCAGCTACCGAATGTTTAGATTTTGGCAGCGTGGTTGCTTGCGGTACGTGGCACTAATGCAACAACCTGAGACTATGTGCTAAGGGAAACGTGGAGAAATCCATCTACCTTGGAAAGTACAATCACTCTGTAAATATGCAAGCCTTTTAACAATCCAAATTTGAAATAGCAAACACAGTTTCATAAACTAAAGATGAATCCCGAAGGGAATACAGCAATGTAAACAACCAGCAAGTGGAATGGGCGGAGTGAGGGAGGGGTTCAGATGAGGGCCATACAGCTCTACTGTTTATCTCAAGTGTTGTTCACTTGCAAAATATAATATCGTCTTCTAATCGTGAAGATGCACCATGGGTCTATGATTGATTGGATATATCTATGTGTAAATTGTTCTCTGTTTCTGAGCTGGCAATGATGTTTTTAAAACTACATTATAGAAATATGATCTGGACTGAAGGAAATGATTATGGATCATAAATTTTGCTCAAAAATATTTTATAAGCTTCATGCCTACATATTTGTGTATATCTCCAAGCACGAATGATGTAATATTGAATAGATTTTAATTAAAGATTAGGTATTTATATGATTGAACTCTGAAAACTATCCTTGAAATTGTGAGAGCATATATTAGGCCTATGTAATAGAATTGTCTCTTAAAGGTATACTTCAGAAGAATATTTTTAAAGGCCTACATGTATGTAGAGGTATTTTTATTTGGCCCTGTAATGTAGCTTAGACATTTACATATTGAGGGGGTTATGCTTTTCTCACCTTTAGGGGGGGGGGGGGCAGGCTCTCTAGAATTTTATAGGGGGGCAAATGCGCCCCAGTCCCCCTTTTAGCTTCACTGCTGTACTGATGCAGTTCAGAGAGAGAGCTAGTTGCTTCTCAGAAAGTAGCATTCCCTTGTGTATATAACATGGTACAGTGTGTGAATGGGGGCATGACAGGACAGGCCGACCCCATGCATATAGTTCTAGGTTGTATACAAATATTTATGAAGCACCATATCTTGGTAAATACATGATGGAATGGACTGTGACCTCTGTAGAGAATGTATGTAAACATTTCTTGGAGAAAGATGAAGACCCTTTTCCAGAAGTGCAGTTACAATTCCTTGGTGTGAACACTTTGATGGGCATTTTTGGTGATGCAAGTACCCCCCCCCCCCAAGTATGATCTACATGTAGATATATGTTTGATTGACCATGAACCTAAATGAACCCAAATGCCAGTGAATTTGTGCTTTTCTATTGATAAGTGAGATTCAGACAACTCTGTGTATATTATGTTATCATAAACATCAGTATGAATTAATAAAATTATGCTATCTAGTGCTTGGATGACAGTGGAGAAATAGTATGTGTAGTGAATTAGAGTGAATTAATAATGATCCAATTAATGATTATTTTGATTTGTACAAGAGGAAAAAAGATATTCCCCGAGCAATATTTTGTGAATTGCTTGGCAGTTGTGACCAGTTACAGACTTTGTGAAGTACAGTTAGCTTCAAAGTTCATTCAAGAATGTAGCCTGAATGCACATGGATGTGAAAATTCACAATTTTATTTCCTCATCATCATTCTTATATGGATGTATCATTCATGCTTCATTCAGCAGAAGAACTGAAATGATAATGGTTGGAAGAAAGAAATGTATATGTGGCAATATAAAAAAGATAAATGTCATAAAAGACATGATTGTGATTATGATGATCAAATCTTGATGTAGTACAAAGCCTTTCTAAAGGAACCCATCCATCAACTGCTTTCACTTAACTCTAACTTCATGCAAGATGTTTATGTTTCAAGCTGATACCAACCCATAAATCTTATTGAATGTATCTGCCACGAGATCTATCTTCTACCATTCTTCGGACATGAAAGAATAGAAAGAAAGCCACTGGGTAAAGCTGTATGAGCCTGCAAGCTCGCTGCCTAATCCATCATACGCCATACCGGTCTTCTCTTTTTACCCCAGAGCGTTTGGCTAGTACCTCTAGTGTTCCATCGATGATCCTTTTTCACTTAGGGGGGAGATGTGGAAGTGTGATCTAGTACGCCAGCCTTTGTAGGGGAAGGAAGAAATGATGAATCTGTGTTCTGTTGTGAATTGATAAATTTTGTCTTGATCTTATCATCGGCTGGGCAATATATCAGGATTTGGCCTGTCCCTGTGCAAATCCGATGTATAGCCTTACTTCCATGCCCAGTATCTTTTGAAATTCCCCCCTCTGAATGATTGTTTTCTATCCAAGGCATATTCCATTTATATATTGTATTTGTATCTTTGATTGTCAAGCGTTGTAGCAGTTAACAAGACTCAGATTTGAAAATATATGTGGTAGGCTTGACTCAATAGGATGTCCTATTTTGATATTGACACATCCTCTAACTATAGGCCTACCGTATACTGGGACCTTTCCAACTTTTTGAGAAACTTGCATGATGATTTATACTAGTAAGCCTTGAATCTGAGCTAGGCTAGACTAGTCCGAAGCTGATTGTACACCTTCCACTTTAATACAGCACTGACATGATGAACGAAATCTGAAGCATTTTAATTTTCTTTAAAATATTGTTTCTCTTTTCTTATCTTTTCAGAGACCTGAGTTATAACCAGCTGGTGAAAATTGACCGAAAGGTATTCCGTGGAGCTTCATTACTCAGGGACTTGTAAGTATAGTGATTTCATTACTCAACTCATTTTAAAAAAAGTTAGAAGAAGGGCCCCCCCAAAATAGATGAGAAGAAATGAGAACACAGATGGAGAGGCAAAGGGACATGTTCGAAAGAAGGACAGAGCAGTGACAAAGATGTCAAATTAGTAAATGTAATATTTTTTAACATGCTAGATTCAACATTTGTAAGTGCCGGATTACTGTGATGTTATCTCTCCCCCTTTTCCCCTCCCCTCTATCTCCCCCCCTCTTTCTCTTCTTTCTTTCTTTCTGTTCTTTTTCTTTCCTTTCTTTTTCAAGTAGCAAAGCTCCACCCCTTTTTCTGGCTTCCTTTATGTTTTGCAAGGCCAACCCAAACAGATTCACTGAATTTTGCATTTCTTCTGTGGAGTCGGGATTAGTTAAAGAGAAAATTCTACCTCCCAAATCCGGTAAAATGTTACTTTCCCCTGCCTCAAATAGATCAAAATACAATTCAGCCTCTTCGAAGAGATTTAAAAGAGGGGCTTATGCACATTAGCACATGAGCATACATAATTAAGCAGTATTGATGCCATTCTTGGCGGGACCTACCTTGTAATTACCTCCTAAATATTGATATTCTGCTACTACCCCGATCTTGTATACAATGCGATTAAAAGGTTTAGGATTTACCGGTGCTTGATATTTTACAATAAAGAGGACTCAGTTCCACCAGCATACATACCAAACAATGGGAAGACGTAGCAATTAGTATGATATACTTGCGTAATGCAAATTTGCGATGCAATGTTGCAAAGAGGTACCTAGGAAAGATATCTTAGCATTGCAAGGACATTCTTGAATAGATTTTCGTCCCTGTTTGGTCATTCCCAGTCTGAAGTCATATGATTCCATGATTGAAATGAAAGGGAACCCGTTGCTTAAAATAGCACTCCCTGAAGTTTTAAGCTCCTTCCCATTAGTTCATGTTAATGGGTTAATTAATCATAATCCAGATTAATGGAATAAATGTTCTGTAGAATGTATGAACAGTACAATTGACATTATTCAAGATTAATTGAACTCTGCACTTTGAGTAGTCCAGATTATCTACGACTTTTGTGAGCGGAAGACCATTCATGTCACATTTCTCTTTCAAATACAAAGAATAATTTCATAAAAGATTACCTCCTATTTATCACAACTATGTAAATGTTGATCCCTTGAAAGCAAATTAATCATACTCTTGAATATAAGAAAAGCTACTTTTGTCATAATTACTGTTCAAAACTATTATGTTTTAATCTGATGGGAGTTCCCAGATATAAATGCTTTTCAAACCTTTCTATATTTTGTTTCCGTTTGTCTGTCGGTTGTTTTGTTTGATTTATGTCCATAATCGGGCCATACAGTTTCTTGTAGAGAAAAGGGAACAAAAGGCGTGTCTGCACTATCTCGAGATTGCCAAATATCCAGCTATTTTGAACTATCCCGATCGAAACTATCCAGCTATTTGCGTCTTCATTAGACCGAAGTGGCAAATTAGCTGGATAGTTGGTCGGGATAATATCCCAAGATATCTCGGTCTAGTTTGCAAAATATCCTTCTATTTCCCAACTAGCGGGATAGTTTGCGACCGTCTTCATTAGACCGAAGTACGGAGTCAAATATCCCGATCCCATCATGCACAACGATTTCCGGTTTTCCTCGCAGCACAGTATGCGATACCGCTCAGCGCACTGACCTTGTGGCTCAGCGCCGCGCTAGTACAACTAGTAAACACGGAAAACCGCAAACTAGACCGAGATATCTTGGAAAATTATCCCGACCAACTATCCAGCTAATTTGCTACTTCGGTCTAATGAAGACGCAAATAAGCTGGATAGTTGGCGATCGGGATAATTCAAATAGCTGGATATTTGGCAATCTCGAGATAGTGCAGACACGCCTAAAGTAAAATAGACGTGATAGAATGACTTAAAATAGGGGATAAACAGAAAAAGGGTGAGAAGGGGGGGGGGGGGGGGGGAGGAGTCAAAGAGAGAGGGAGAAGAAAAAGGAAGGAGAGCGATATATCATAGAAATAGTGAGAGAGAATGAGAGAGATATGACCCAAACAGCCAAAAGGCTGTCATTTTCATGCTCATACATCATAAGTTCAATATCTTTCTTGCTCTCACTGAATGAATCGATTTACGAAAACTTACAACAAATCAAGTGGGAAAATTATGATGTACATGTGTAGTATATTAAATTTTCTTAAAAAGTGAACTGTGCATCATGAAATAACTTCATGATGTAATAGTCCTTTGTATTTTTGCTCTATAGTTTAATGTTTCCAATAAATTTCTCACCAGAAAGAAGCCATGGTTGTATCAATTGCAATGTCAATTGTCAATTAACAATTAACAGCTGTCAAACATGATGATTATTGAGAAATCATTTTATTAATCCACTTTTATTTGCTCTCTCCTCTACAGGCGGTTACACAACAATCAAATCCTGTGCATTATGAGTGGCTCCTTCAGACCTCTCAAGCTCATCGAAACTCTGTAAGTATCCAATGATATTAAAGATAAAGACCAGTTATGGTCATGCGATTGCGTTGTGAAAGAAACGTTGTGGAATCGATCAGAAAAGGTTGATCATCTAGCATATAAGTATTGGTGTGTACTGCAAGGTTCTGGAATCATCAAAATGATAAGAAATTTGGCCCAGTCTTCGTAAAGTTACAAGCACTGTACACAGAAAGATGTATATGGGACTACGCACACGTGCGTTTATCTCTCACACACCAATAGATAAACTAATTTACCAAATATATCAATTAGTAGGCGGTTTCCCGGCAAAATTGTTATCATCATGTATTAGTCAAAACATATTCTTTCACATGATTGGTAATAAGAGTTTCCATTTCATTTTTTGAAATTGGGGCGTTTCCAATACTGGCCTCTACCTTTAACCCTTTACCTACATATAATGGGTTGCTTCTGTATTAAGCCTATGGGATCGAATGAATTCAGTAAGCAAGGGGTTAATGTCAATCCCATCCTCCCAAAAGACAACATTTATGTAAGCTTCATTATCTCCCCAGAGTATGTAACCTACATGTGTACATTACGGTATTGCCATGTACATATCAACACTATCAGACTTTGAGGAACATTCCTACATAATAGTGAGTCATTGTTCATGCTGTTTCTACTCTGTAATCATGGTAATTGTTTCATTACCCTAATGGGCTGGTGATTATATACCAAGCTCTTAAATAACCTTCCCCCAAGTACACATTGCACATAATCACCAAACATAACAGAAGGGGAATGTACACGTATCCATGTTCACTCCAATTTGTTGGACTGCATATCTTGGGAGTAGTACACCACTCTCAAGAATTGCATCAACCCCTCACCAGTGTATAGATCTCAAAATTGTTTATTTGTACAACATTCACATGAATAAGAAGTGATTGATGGTTAGGCAAACTGTCAATCGCTCGAATGTTATGATTTTGATTACTTGTAGTTGTAAAGCGTAATGCTATGGTAATGTTCATCAAATTTTGGTTTCAAGTACTGAGAAATGGTGAGATGGATTATGATTGGGGAATGCACTTTTAACAATTATTTATTTATTTCCATTTTTAATAAAAATCAATATTATATAAGTATGTTTAGGAAAAATCGTTCAAAGGAGTGACCTGAAAATGATATCTTGCTGTCAAAAGGCAGGATGAGTTTTTTGAAAATGTTTCAAATCGATTTTAAAGGTTCTTTTAAGTTGTTTCCTTCACATTTAACACAATCCCAAAGAATTTCAAGAAATTAACCAGAGACAATTTTAATAGATGTGTGAACATCACCTATTGAGATGTGTGAACATCACAATGACATATTATATAATACAAACATGGTATCTGCAGGTAATACGATGGGGGAATGAAATTACGCTAAAGTAATTTCTTTAACGTTTTTACAAACTTGTTCCCCAGTTCTTTGTTCATTTTTCCCAGTCACTTTGTCAAAGCTATGGGAACACACCTTTCACAGCTGTGGGAACACACCCTCCTCAGTTTCACCCCCGAATATGATCCATATCTCATTGAAACGAACCAGGAATGATGGGAGAAACCCCATTGTTTATTGACGGAAATCAATTGATTAGAGTGGAAGGATAGGGATGTAATTAAGGCAGTGTTATAATCATATTTCACAAAGGACATATTGACTCCCATATTGATTTAAAAGAGCGAGCTCTTAACTTAATGGTAATTCAATTTCGAGACTGTCGTTGTGTAAACAATATTTGTAATATAGCAAATTAAAGGAATGGGATGTTCACATTTGAAACTTCATATGTATGTACATGTATTGCACTAAAAACTTAATTGAATTAAGAACTTTGCTTCAAGCAAGACACAATTTAGACTACATCAGGAGTGGTTCGAGTGGACAATATCCCAGAAGTTCTAATGGGATTTGGTTGTTACTACTATATCAAAGAGTTGTATTTATAATGTCCTTTCTTTAACCATTGAATTTTGCAGTAGAATGAAAGAGTAGGAAATGGAGCTACTTCGTTAAATATCCGAGTGCATAATGGTCATTAGATTGAAAGTTCTTTTTTTTTAATTACAACTTTGTCCATTTCCAAGTTTACCTATTCCATTGTACACCCAGTGTATACTTAAACACATATGCTTCAAAGTGCATTATAGTTTTGGAGTACAATCTTTTGAAGTACCTCATTGTAACACTCCTACTTTGTTCAAATCCATGAAATAAAAATGAACACTTGTATAATTGAGAAGGGGCAGGGTGTGTTTGCCGTTGATTTATTTTTATGATGCGTACAATTTTGTGCCGTGAAGTAATGGTACCATCTCTTTTATTTCAATTAATATGCTAATTCTGGTTAAGATCAGAATATGGTCCAGTGAATATATCCGCTAGAAGGCTCCCGGTCTATCCTTTTAACCTTCAAGGAGACAAATTTCAATAAGTTCATTACGAGGGCACGGTCTAATTTGTGCGAGTTATCTCATTCATTGACTTAGGAGTCCGTCTAGCTCTCTCTCCGTGGAAGGTAATCGATAGGTCAGAGAGTTCTGGGATATGAGAGCTGACAGAAACATGGAAAATTGGTTCTCTTGGTGACCTGTCTGAAGGAAAGATCAATTCATGATCATTGTTTCACAAAAATGATTAAAGCAATTTACTAGAAATATGAAATTTTAATTTATTGACTAAGCAAGTTTTTTTCTTCTTCTCATTTTACCATTGGTGCACATGGTATTATATTAGTATGTGACAAATTTCACCAAAAACTGTACTTAAAATAAAAAACGATATTAAAAAATAGTTTTCTAGATTTTCCAAGTTTTAAACTCTTCTTTAATAAAATAAAAAATCTAATTATGAATGGTGCAATAATCCCTTTTTCTTAAAGAGGAACAATTAATCTTTAATTCAGAATAAGGTTTAGAATAAGAATGGTATCAAGAAAATGGTGATGTTATTTCCTTCAAGATATTTTGAAAAGCAATACAAGGAAATGCATACTCGCACAAGAATTCATCATGTTTCTGTGTCAATTTTTGTTTCTTAGATATCTGAATGACAACAATTTGACAACGCTCAGCAGTAGCAGCTTCACACATATGAGTTTCCTCAAACAACTGTAAGTGGATTATTATTTATTTTTAAAATTTGTTTTTATACTTAAAAAGTAGATGATCATTATAAAGAACAAAAAAAATGTATTTGTTTCAGGTTATGACTTATGAAAATGGTTTACAGTATTTTGAAAACTGTTTGAAATTTTGAAAGAAATGAATATATGCTTTTATACTGGTATTGTGAAAAAAGAGTCTTCCAAACTTCTTTTGTAACTTTTAAAGATTTGAAAATATTGATTGTCATTTTAGCTGTCCTTCAATCAAATACTGTAAAAGCTGACTATTATTTAGTGGTGATATTGTTAGAATTTGAAGCTTGTCCTTCATGTGTATATATGACTAGAATCTAATGCCCTTATAGAGATTTAAAATTGAGGGAAGAGATAATTTACTTTCATAGTGTCTTTTTTTGCTGTGTCAGAAGAGAAAAATGGTATATTCAACATCACTGTTTAATGGGACATTTGAAAGATATAGCATGATTTTCATTTGTTTTAGATTCATCACTGTAATCCATGAAATTTGATTTGATGTTGTATGCTCTGATCTAATTCAAGCGGTAGAATTAATGGATATATGTTTGGGATGTCATATTCACTTACAATATCAGCATTGAAGTGTGAGCGATGATTCTAAACTGAAAGGTTTCTTCTGCAAATCTCTTTCCCTAGAAATATATCTCAGATGTCTCTGTTTCTTAAGAACACGATGAGTAACCACTATTTGTGTTTGGTAATTTAAGCATCTCTCGGATACATACATCAATGTCTTCTCTTGCAGATCAATCTATATTTGTTTCCATTAAGGCTGTTGTCTTGTTTGACTTAACTTTGAGAACACGATTCTGTTTCATATTCAATACTTATCGAGGAAAGGAAGATTTGGACATGCAATGTTTTATGTTTCAAAATTATGACACTTTCTTGAACCAATCTTTATTTGTTTCCATTAAGCCTGATATCTTGTTAGATACTGATACATGATACTGTTTATGTTCAATATTTATCGAGGAAAGGAAGATTTGGACACGCAATGTTTGAAGATTCAGATTTATGACACTTTCGAAATTAATCTATATTTGTGTCCATCAAGGCTGATGTCATGTTCGACTTAACTTAGAGAATATGATTCTGTTTCATTCTCAATATTTATTGAGGAAAGGAAGATTTGGAAGATTAGACACGCAATGTTTGATGTTTCGAAACGACACTCTCCGAATGTAGATGGGGGATAAATGGAAACTCAAATTAGAAATGGAAATAGATGATATACAATATTGATTTTTATGTCGAAACGTGTCAAAATGCAAATTACATTTATGGAAGTACATGTATGGTAGTGATGAATTTCAGTCATGGTAGGAAATAAGTGAAAGTATTAACAAAAATAAATTATAGTTTGAAAGTAATTTCATATTGAACTACTTTGGGGAGGGTTTTGACAGTGTTTTGAATCACAGTGGGTTAGAATACAACATGACTCTCTGAAATCATGTAAGTTTAGATACCCATACTTTGCATTTGATACATTAATGGTAATATACCATATGTGTATTGATTCAGGTTTACAAAACTTAAATGCACCAAGAAAAATAAACTTTCCACCAAATCAATGGCCATGATCAATACTGGGTACTACCGTTAAGGCCATAAGAATCAAATTTAGAATGTCATCTCAGTTCTTGCATGTACTTTAGTGAGATAGTAATTCTCATTTCAACTTTTTTGTACTAGCACTCTTCTACAAAATAAAAAGAAAAGAAAATAGAGACAAAGACCTGTGACGTTTACAATGTAGCTAAGAAAAGATCAAGGGAATACATAAAATTTCAATGCCACCTCTGATTCCAATAGGGATTTTTAGTTGTCTCGTTCGGTTTTGACGTCACCGAAACCGTACCCTAATTGGACAGGGGACGAAGGGGTTAGGAGAAGTGATGAAAACGAGTCGGTGAATGAAGTCACATGATAGTCCTGTTGCGATAATAGGATAGATACCTGTTCACACAAAACACTATTAGCTTGGTCACGGTCACCGACCTTTGATTGCGGTGTAACACCCTGATGACTGAAGTGGAGAATACTTGTTTTAAATGCATGGGAAACACGTGTAGCAACTGATCAGTAAAGACATTTATCTGATAAGTGCGTGCTCAAGACAGAGAAAATAGTATTTTTCATTTTACAAGTTGTAAAAAGAAGTCTTCCTTGAAACTAAAGCAGTCTCTATAAGATCAACAGTCACAATTTGTGTGCCCTGTTTTACGTGCTTTTGTTTCTGGATTAAGAAACAAAAGCAGGGAAAACATGGCACACAAATTTGGAATTGATTTGTCAGATAAAGGAAACAATGATTTGTGAAATAAGGAGGTCTTGGATGATTATACTTTTGAGTTTTCAATAACTTCAAGCACAAATAACAACTTATGGGAAAATCGGCTGAAAAGAATATTAATTATTTCCAGGTTTATTCAAAATCGTGTTAATTTGTCTTCACATGAAAGAAAATGAAGGAGTCTACACAACAAGAGGGAATAGACTTTATATTTGAGTTGGCTGAATCATAAGTTCAAACTCACTAAAAATAGAAGTGAAAACAAAATTGAAACTGGATTTAGTGTGTTCAGTTTGTTATGAACTTAAGGACAAAGTATGCCACCATCAGTTTATGTTACCTTTCAACTTAAACACTTAAGTAGTTTTTAATCAATTGAATACAGTTTAATGTTGGTATACCTTATAGCATGTATTTTTTCATAGAATCCAGACCAAGTTATCTCTAGCTTTTTATTCAATGGGGTAAGTGAATATGAATGGTCAGCACAGTTTTGATTATTTTCATTTTTAAATCTCAAACTTGTTTTTGACTACTTCAGGAGACTTTCCAAGAACCCATTGGCGTGTGACTGTCATCTGAGTTGGCTGGCTCTCTGGTTAAGACCTCACATCCATCTTGGTCTCTTCACCACCTGCGAGACCCCTCGACAGCTTCACGGACTCAAGGTGGCTGAACTACAGACTAGTGACTTCAGATGTACAGGTAAGATTAGTGATGATGGTGATGATGTTGCTGATAATGATAGATATATAGATAGATAGATAGATGGATTTTGTTAAGATCTTCGTGTCTGGCAGTTAAAAACTGAAATGAACATGAATTACAATACAAATTTCCAAAGAACATTAACATAATAATATGAGATATCAATAGTTCACTTCCACAATGATGATGATGATGATGAGGATGATGATGATGATGTTGATGATGATGGTGATGATGATGATGATGATGATGATGATGATGAAGAAGATGAAGATGATGATGATGATAATGATGATGATGATGCTGATGATTATAATGACAGGTTGGCTTGCTCTTTTGTTTAAGACCTCACATCCATTTTTGTCTATTTACCAACAGCTTTAAGTTCATGGAATCAGGGCTCCCATATGGAGCATACCTGTACCCCACTCTTAACTTTGTTTTAGGCCTAAAAAGTTTAAATCATAAATATGATCTTTAATGAAGAAACAAAAAAATCAAATCAAATCAAATCAATTGCCAAACCATAAGGCCTAAAAATAAAAGATGTTGTATTGCCCTTTAGGTGCCAAATCATTGGTCGGTCAGTCGGAAATCTTTAAAAAAAAAAAAATACTTTAAATTTTTTTGGGGGGTCCCTGTTTTGGCTGATATTTCTCAGTTTTAAATGCTTTATTACATATTTTTGTATTTGTTAAACATTTTTTTTTAAACCTTAATTTTTATTTAATTTTTAAAAGCTGACCGTAGATTTAAAGATTTTGGGGTCAGTCGCAAAGGGAAATACAAATCTTTTTTTTAGGCCTAAGATGAGTTCCTTTTCACCTATGAAATTGTTGCATTACACTGGAAAGCTGAGTATTACTAGTATTTGTCTGCATGTAGCGATAAGTAGGATAGTTTGAAAACAGACTCTACCTACATTATATCATCACCTGTTTGTGACGAGGTTTAAAGTGACAAAATTAGAAAGCTTCACCCTAAATCGCTATTGGCAATTACCACGCCTGCTCTACTGTCTGTGGCCTAGCAGGGCTTAAGCATGAATATTTCAAAACCTATCTTGCTGATGACGGATGACCAATTCTAACCTTGAAATCGTTCCAACTTGACTCCTGCCAGAGAGAGAGAGAGAGAGAGAAAGAAAACTGGCTCTGAAATTCACAACAAAAGCTATGATTCATATATCATCGTCTCCTATGAAATGATATCAGAGGAATTTCAGAATTTTGTGTCATTTGGCCCCAGCTATTGGGAATTCATGACTAAAGTATAATGCAAGGAAGAAATACAACCCATTTCCGCTTGCACGGGCGGTGCTCGGTTGCCATGGTTACTTAGTTTGGCTGGGGCCGAGCTGAAGAGGAGTTCTAAGTGATATGTGTGTGTTTAGGAGCAGCTGTGGAGGGGAGGGGTTGCATGAGGGGCACTTTTAGACAGAGGAGGATTAGCAGGGGTGTAGAACCTTTGGACTGGTGTCTCAAAACTAGTGCAATAGCTTATATAGATCACCTCATCTCCCCCTCAACCACGCCCTCTCCCTCTCAACCACGCCCTCTCCCTCTCCCACTCCTGCTCCCACCCTCTCCCTCTGTCTCCTTTTGTATTTGGAAATATCTACTTGAAAAACACTCTTTAGTATTCTCATCCATTTTCTCCTCATTTCTCGTTCTTTCTCTCCTACCTTTTCATTTCCTTTCTGAATATTTCTTATTTCAACCTCTTTTCCATTTTGTGCCCCGACTCTCTCCTCTCCTTCTCTTTTTCTTTTCATGCAAATTGTAGTCTTCATTTTCCCTTTTTAAAAGTAATTTTTCATAGTTTCTCATTTTTTAAAGACATCAGTCCATGTCATGAAAGTCCTTTTCTGTGTCTTTTTTTTCTTCACCGTGGCTCATAAATCTCTTTATTCTTGCTTTATTAGTTGATGAGTAAGAGTCATAAAAATTTAATTGCCATGCTTTTTTAATGTGTGTGTGAGAGACACAATTGAGGTGATGCAGGCTTCATGTATAAAGCATACAAATACACAAAATTCCAATTTTTACAATTTTTTACCATTTTTAGTAGTGTACATCTGCTATCCCTTTTATTTTCTTTGTATGTGTCTTTGTTGAAGAAAAAAAGGGGGGAGGGGGGACGATAGCTGCAGTAATCATTTTCCTATTCATGTGGAGGTTCTATGACATGTTCCTTTGACAAACATTCTGGACGTATAAACCCATGACCAAACATTCAACCTAACACTAACCCTATAAAGCTAGAGAGAATGTTTGGTTGCTTTGTATAAAGAGGGGTGAAAAGATTGTGTATGGCCAATTCCAGTATAGGCATCTGGAAGAAGATACATGGGCATTTTGTAGACCTGGTGCACCATAATTCACTTCAACACTTGGAAGTGTGACGTTAATTGTCATATAACTTTATTGAATGATTTACACATCTTGTGGGCCTCACACCAGTGATTCAAAGGTGGAATGATCGAACGTTCAAAGATTTTAAAAACATCTGTGAGTTCAGGCAACAATGCCTTTTGTGTCTATCAAGGTCCCTACGAATTTGAACTTGTCTAAACATTGTTGTACATTGTATTGCTTCTAAAAGTGTTCTGTGGTTTAGGGATGGGAGACCTTCTTGTGTTGATAGTAAAGACAAATTTTGCTATCAATTTTGGTAAATAAAATAAAAACTATGAATTTGAAATAGTAATTAGAAACAGTTGCATATCAAGGTCTGCGCTATCTGAGGTCAACATGGAGTTAACTTTAAAGTGCATCCAGAAGTCGACTCACATATTGCTAAAATTACAAACGTGTCTTCAATATTTTAACTTGCAAATATATCTTTACAGAAGTGATATCTTAAGCTGATATTTTTTGAATATATATGAATTAATTAATCCCACGACACAGAGTAAAATTTATTTTGATGATCGATGTCCTTTAATACAGCAATGATCTTGGGAGGAAGCTCAAATATAAGTGACTACAGTTTTATTGGTTTGGGTTATTATAAATCTAGCAGATTATTGTTACAAGTCATTACATATGATTGAAAACAGAGACCACTTTTATTGACTCGTAAGGTCTCACGTGGAATATAAAAGTTTATAGAATTGGCCTTTTGAGATATATTACTTTCTCTCATATAAGCTTTAGTCACAGCTGAATCACATATAAGATTTAATGCCAGGGCTAATTGTATACACAAGTGTTGAAAAGTGCTAAAATATCAATTTCTTAATCATAGACCCCTGTTCACATGGCCCGCGCTGGCCTTGTTCAGATTGGCGTAATCTGCACATATATCAACCATGAAGATATGTTTATAGAATATAAAGGTCTAAAATTAAAACGTTCATTGTAAAACATATTTGTATAGGATAAGGGTGAACAAAAAAAGAGAAATGAAGATAGATATTTCATAAAAGCAGAATAGGTTTGTCACAAATTGTTCAATATCTCATGAATAATATATTTGTACAGAAGTAGGACTACAAGGCTATTGAAATTGCCTAAGGTTGATTTTTCGAAAGTAGTTGCTATCATGTTTTAAGTAAAAAAGGTTTGACCGAAGTCTTTGATCATTTGACAGTCTTGTTTCTTTGAAAAAGAAATACATAAAGTCCTTTATATTGGAGTCTAATCTTTTCAAAAACCTCTCAAAAATATATTTTGAGCCGAAGAGCTGCTCCCCTTTATCCCTTTCACCTGCGTTTATAATCTGACACCATCCTTGACACCTTGTGTGTGTATACTTGTCAAAATGTTGCCAATTTGCCAACACTTACGTGATTGATGGACGGTTTCACTTTCTTATTATGATCATTAAGAAAGGAAAAATAAAAAAAATTGCCAAACTTAATCTTTTGTTCCTAACAAAATAGTGACTTTTTCAAGTGGAAGTATTTTTATGACATAGAATTGAAATGTCTGTTGAATGCCCATATTAGCATTCTTACAATGATGATAGACTTAAAGGTGTGAGGTGTTTACTAAGATGAAGTATTAGAATTGGCATAGTTTTTCATTCCCATATTCTATTTTCAATTCCCCAAACGGATTTTTACAAAAACAGAAAAGACATGTTTCCCTGATTATTCAAGGAAAGAAAGTAGATAGAAAAATATATAAGATATTATTATTACATGTATTTGTTTTTTTTACAAATCAGTTACTTTTATTTGTCCTTCCTGTGGTTATTGCTGGGCAATTCCACGGTAACGGAAGGACACTCAGACAAGATTTTTGAACTTCAGGTTCATATTAAAAGAAATGTTTTATTAGTATGTATTAAACTATGGGGAACAAAATGTGTTTCAGTCAAGTGGAAAGCTTCATCAACTTCACAAAGTTTGGATAAACACTAATTAACTGGAAAAACCATGTCCATTTTTATGTCCTTCCGTTACCGAGATAATTAATATGCACATTCTTAAACTACTTAACTATAATGACAATTTTTTTGGAGAGAATTAAAGGCACTTATATAGGTATTATATCTGTACTGTTTCACATCTTATACTAATAAAACAGTTCTTTTAGTATGAACTGGAAGTTCAAAAATCTTGTCTGAGTGTCCTTCCGTTACCGTGGAATTGCCCTGCTTTATCAGCATCTCTTTAGCTCAGTGAAAAAATAATTATTCAATAATTTAATTTAGTTTAACATAAAAGTCGAGAGTAGACCAGACTGGTCGGTCCTAGCTCGATCCTGTAGTTCTACCTATGCCAGCATCTATGTAGCTCAGTGAAAAATAATTATACAATAACTTCATTATAGTTAAGCTTAAAAGTCACAAGAGTAGACCAGACTGGTTCTAGCTCCTGTACTATGTAGTTCTACCTATGTCAGCATCTCTTTAGCGGAGTGAAGGCGGAATCCCAGTGTATTCATTCAGCATACCTACCTGTCAGACCCGGCCAGCCATCTAAAACATGCAGGCACTTGGCACTCCATCTCCACCAATCACTTTCCCCTCTCCACCATCACCCCTCTTGCTCCCTGGAAAGCTCTGTTCCCTCTGCTCCACCCTGTACCCTCGCGAACAAAGCGGATGCGGTGTGCAGCCCCTCCCGCCCGTATAAGCTGCCAACTCTCTTGGTCTCCATGGAGCAAAGGTTGGGAGTGAATAAGGGGAGTGGGGGTGGGGATGGTACAGACTCCAATCACAAGACTGTACAACCTGACATTTTGGTGACATGAAACTATCAGGCAAGAAAATTTGTTAAATTGCAAACTAAATCTGCTTTGAGTCTGTAATTTCACAGATGGAAATTTGAGAAACTGGACCACTCATTAAATTCTTGAGACATATCAAGAAAAATTCTGCCTTGACAATATGTTTCTGTTTATGTTAATGATAGATACCTCATGAATGGGTGTTTGCGTTTTAAGGTCTTCAATTTAGGGGTCATCTTAGAGTAGGGGGGTAGTGGGTCCAACCCTAAGCATCCCTTGTGTTTGGTAGGAGTATAGGGGTTCAGGGCAAGTTAACCCACTCTCCTTAGAGGTCTGTAATTTTGGGGGAAATCTTGGGAGTTGGGGTAGTGGGTATACACCGCTAAGGATCCTATTTTTTGTTAAGAGTAGAGGGGGTCAGGGCAGGTTAACCCGCTCTACCCTCCCCATGCATGCCTCCAGCGGGTCTCATCTGGAGCGCACCTGGCTTGATGAGGCTGACAAGCCTTGCTAGTCTGGAAGCATAGACTCTCTCCATGTCCGCATCGCCTTGATGCCGGTCTAGATGCAGGGAAAGAAGGCCTGTCCTCATCAGACTGAAGTTTCAAAATAACCTGCTAATTTCAGACTCTGGATATTTTCCTAAAGCTTGAAATTTTGTAATCACAAATAATCTTGGACAGGCACAAATTAGCGGGCTATTTTGGAAACAAGACAAATATTTTTTAGGGATATTTTCTTGACCAAATAGCCAGCTAATTGCAACTGCGGGTTGATAAGGACGCAAATTAGCTAATTTGAGATCAGGCTAGTTAAAATAGCGGGTTATTTTGCAACTTTGGTCTGATCGATGAGGACATGCAGGCCGATACAGACTTCATCTGCAAGGCTTCACTGTTACACCCAAGTCTTCTCCTCGTAAGGGAGTAACACACACAAGCAGCGAGGTACAATGCTATAATTCCTGGAACATTCCAAATTAAAAAAAGTGATGTTTGCTTGCTTGACATTCATTTACAGTTGGGATTTCATTAATATTCATGTTTACCTGAGTGCAATAATACATTGCCGGTAAAGAACCAGGGGACCAGCAGATTTGCATCCTACCAGAGGGACATTATAATAAATGTCAAATAGTACTTCATTGCTCACATTGCACGAAGCTATCACGATTTAGAATTAATCATACAAACTCATAGGATGGCAGATAAAATATGTGTGCAATGCTTGCGACATGGAGCAAATTATTTCTGAAACATCCATTTCATCATCCAATCAGCTAAAATGATAAAGAAGAAAGAGTAGAAAAGGACAGAATTGAATGAGAATGAAAAAAGTAAAATGATATCCAATGAGGGAGAGAGAGAGAGAGAGAGTGATAGAGAGAGAGAGAGAGAGGGAGAGAAACAGACACAGACAGAGAGAGACAGAGACAGGGAGAGGGAGAGAAAGAGAGATAGATGAATACAAATCCAATTGTACAGGTTACCGAGAAATGCGAAATCGTAGCTCGGAGGCAGACACCGATTCAGTAACACCTTCTACAAAAGAGCTCGCCGCTCAAATCTGATTTTGCCATCTTGCCTCGGCCTCTTCGGCTCTCCTCAGGCGGAGAAACCTCGGAGGGTAGAAAATTATCCCCCCTCTACCAGTAGCATCTATGTATGGGCTCACTGGTGAATCAATGGAATGAGGTATGATACTCATCGTCATGGATACTTGTAATGGGTCTTCCGTTTTTTCCTCCTCTATTCATCTTTTCCCGAGTTTAAACACCTCTAAATGCATGCATCCATGCATCTCAGCATTGATTCGTCTTCCAATTCTTTCCAGCATCGATTTTCTTCCTAATGTGCCTTTCTTTCTTGTTTCTTGCTGTTGCTTACTGATACATGACTCATGTATTTGAACAAGATTTTCTGTCTACCCAGAGTTTTGTCACCCAATGTAGGTGATCCAATTTTCATATCTCTGTCTTCCGTTTCATGTTTACCGACTCTTCTATATATTTTAATTCATGCTGTTAGTCATAATATTTGGAAACTTCTTCTCTCTTAAAAATTCCTTTGCTTTCCCATTTAGAAGGTTTCAAATCGGCAGGGCTGTTTTTATAGGATGTGCATACTTCAAAATATACAGTTTTTATCTTCAAATATATAGCTCCTAGCTTTGCAGCTTTCAGAGTTGAACAGAAATACCTACATTCTTGAATTATGTTTCAGTATGATATCAGTGTATTGCGCAATAGTATTGACCGTGCCTCCCAAAGCAGTCGATATTTGTATATTAGTGTAATCATTGTCTTGTAATTTCCATGGTACATGTAAGTTTGGGATGAAACCATCAGAGGCACCATATAATTACCATCTTTGAATCGAAGAAAACATTTTGTAAATGAAATATAGCTTTTGCTTGTAGTCTGCCCCTTCACTGTGTATGAGTGTGTAGACCTGCTTTGTGTGTACCTGGCATGCGTTTGTTGGTTATATTCTCTTTCAATACTTCAAAATGTGTGCCCTAGCTAGCCCTGTCTGCAGTAGAAACCGATATCCATTCGCCTTGTGGCAAAACAAGAAAGTTAATCGTTGGGGCTGCGAAATTCACACTATCCCCATGAATGGAGCGATACTGTTACCCAGAACTGTTGACATCCTGTAGAGTTGCGACTGCCTGCCTGCGAAGCAAATGTACAAAGAAATCAGGCCAGAGATGTTTTTACTCTTACTTTTTCGAGAAAATGAGGGAAAAAATGGCTCACTTTTTCAAAAAGTTTACTTTGCATATCTTCTCATTTCCTCACAAAAGAACCCACAAACATCGTCCGTTGGAGTCAGGATTTTTTGTATTGATCAGACGTGTTCTTGATACCATGTTTCTAAAAATGAAATGAGATTTGCGGTTGGCCAAGCGCTGTAAGCAGAGAACAATGGAAGTGTCTGGGGTACGTGCTGAACAGACCGCTCTCGATTTCCACCCACTAAGCACGGCAAACATGGAATTCTCTCTTCCCGGTCACGTCTTCGCGATGAAGAGTGGGGAAATTATTATCCTTCATCAAACGCAAGTGGCGGGCCGTTCCATATTTAGCTACGTTGATTCTCATCGATGAAATAGATCATGTCTATTACCTCAAATCCTTCTTTTAATGAAAAATCATTGTCAAACATCGTTGCTATAATCTAGTTTCAGATGAAGTTGTAGCTTTCAAAAGTCGAACAGAAAATGTGGTTTTGCAGACATGTCTTGTCTTCTTTTCTTTGCCTACAAAACCACTCGTCACTCTTTTCAGTTACTTTCTTCTGCACAGGAAAAAGAATGAAAATGTATATCTATATTCAGATATAAACATACTCTATCTTTAATCATGATTGATTTTTTTGGTCATTGTTTTGGACATGGAATTGCAATCCAGATACATAAAACTTTTAAGAATTCTAAAATTAGTTGATATTTGTATTATGTTTTTAGACTTGGAATTATGATCAAGATGTATGATACATAGAAGAAATCAGATAAATGTATATTTGTTAGGAATTACTTGTATGATACATCCAAGAGGCATTGAACTGTGATGCAATGATAAGCCATTCTGTTGAATAAAGATATTATTACTTGATAATTGATAGTTTTATTGCTGTTTTGTTGGCAGGTAATGAGAACCATGAGGCACTGTGTGAAGTGGAACCGCTTTGTCCAGCGAAGTGTGAATGCACCTCTAAGTCAGTGGATTGCAGGAACAGAGGACTCACTGAGTTACCATTCACCTTCCCCTATCATATGATGGAACTGTAAGTACTTCTTTCTTTATCTTTTCACATACATGTACATGTAATTTCTAATTTCATTCAATCGTTCATTCGTTGGTTGGTTTGTTCGTTCATTCATTCATTCATTCATTCATTCATTCATTCATTCATTCATTCATTCATTCATTCATCCACCCATCCTTCCATCTGTCCATCATTCCATCCTTCCATCTTTACAACCATCCATTCATCCATTTATCCATCCCTCCATTCTTCCATCCACCATTCTTCCATCCACCCATCCATCCATCCATCCATCCATCCATCCATCCCTCCATCCCTCCATCATTCCCTCCACCATTCCCTCCATCCCTCCATCCCTCCATCCCTCCATCCCTCCATCCCTCCATCCATCCATCCATCCATCCATCCCTCCACCAACCCATCCACCAACCCATCCATACATCCATCCATCTATTTCTAGTTATCAAATGTATGTTTCATCTGCTTGGAGCGGGAAACAAGATATCGCCCGTTTAGAGCCAGAAGGGCATTAATTAACTCTGTGTAAAATCATATGAGCTAATGCCTTTTGGCTCCAAAGAGACAACAACACCCTTTTCCCTTAAACATCGGCCTTCAGCAGACAATAATTTCGTCATCCATCTATCAACTGCCAGAAGGGCGTAAAACTGGTATGATATTTTGTTGGGTGCTGAAGAGCACACCCTTCTGGTCTTCAGAGGGGCAATATCATTTAAGAAGTTTTCTGAAAATTGCTGATGGAAAGAATGAATGCGAAAAGAATGACATTAATGTTATACTATGGAAAACCTATCCAAGAAATGTCTGGGACCACCTGTATATGTATCAATGATGTTTCTGGCATGAACCTCCTTGCCAGGTTAATTGGCAGGGATTGGCTCTACTGTTTCATTAACATCTTATTACCGAAATACTGTTCAAATAGTTTTTCCAAGAACACGATTTTTCCATTACCAAAAAAAACTAGAAATTCCTGCACTTGTGAACTCGATCCGCCATGAATATTAAGAAGGAAATGAATGTGTGAAAAGAAGCAGGGTTGGAGAAATATAAATGTAAAACTTGATTTTGTTATGATGTAGACATATTTGTTAAGAGTCTTTGTATACCTGGAGCTCACCTGAGAATTCCAAACACCAGGTGTGGTTTGAACAACTGCGAAAACATTTGAACAAGCCCTCCAAAATATTTCCTCTTCATTCTTTTCTAGAGAACAGTGATATTCCTGGGAATTAGACAACTTGGAGGAAAATACAAATCGTAAGATTAGCGCAAGGCAAATTGATTGAAATCCACCAAAAATTATAGGAAAGGGAATTGTCTTGAATCTTGGTTTATAGTGGGCAAAGCTGAGCAAAGTCAGTCAATATGGAAAATTCTCTTGAATTTGTTAAGAAATAAGGAAGACTGGGGAACAACTGTTGACAAGTCACGGGCAAAGTGTTTGGCCGTGAACTTGAGTGCCTGTTTGCTCGGTGTGTATATAATTTTGGTAAAAGCAAATTGGTTTTGATATCCCAGAAGGAAATGGCAATATTGGGTAAGAATAGAGAGAAAATGGAGGGTTGTTCTTTGTTTCCACAAGGCAAACTTGCACCTGTCCCTCCAAACAGCATGTGTACCCTCCGCCGGTGGGTGGGACTTCCAAGTTGCCACAGTTGCGATTGGGGTTGGTGCGGAAGCGCTGTAGATTCTCCCATCTATCCTGTCAAACTTGACACTCATGTTCTCCCATCATTTCTAATTGACACTGTGGGGAACAGCAGTGTGAGCTAGGCAACCGTCTTTCCTAGAAGTGTGACGGCGAGAAAAAGGGAAAAGATCCCGGAATGATGTAGGAAATATTTATATGTGAAAAGTTACCAACTTTGACTAAAGACGACCGAAACACAGTTAACACAGTCAGTATGTTAGTAGTCTGATTATGAAACTAGCTTCATCATTTTAGAAAGTATTCAAACAAGTTGACAATTGGAGAAACATATGAAGGGGTGGGGGCTGTTAACAAGAGTATCCTAGAAGTTTGGTTCCGAAAGTACAAGTGACATTCCAAAGTACAAATTATTCATGGCCTCACTACATGAAATATGACATTACTCATCTTTTCCATCAGTTTAGAGTACAACCGACCCGTTTTTAAGAAGGTATTATAACATTTCATTTATATTTTCAGAAGGAATATTTAGTGTTCTGTTTAGCATCGTGGGTTTGTACTTAGGGCAGTAAAGGGAAGTCTCAATGAGGATGGGTATGATGTAATGAATATTGTAATGAGTTGACTTCAAAGCATGTTTATGAATATGGAGCAGATGATGTATTAGAGGACTGCCAAAGAATAACTCCCAATTTTATGCTGAAGAATACAGAATAATGTCATAGTTTTGTTTACTATTTCCCCTATAAGTTATCCCTGTAATGTAACTGAGTTACACCTTGGCTTGTCATAGAAGGGCAATGCCAAAGAATGTATTCCCAATTTGATGTTCAACATCACATTATAATGTGATAGTTTTTACGATTTCCTGCATTCATCATCCTCTTATGTAAAGTGAGTCACATGTTGGCTTGTCAGTATAAAACTTGGAAGGTTCATCATTTGTATCATCAACAGCAGCATATTGAATCATAGAAATCAATTTCCTGGAAGTGTTAGCAAGACATGGGGGTCAAGACACTTTGTTATTTCAACTCCGATTAATGTCATAGAAATATTTTTTTGGCAGGATAACATTTTATTGAGAATTCTTAAACTGTGACGTTGTGTTCATAAAAGATGATATGGAGCTCTCTTAAAGATTAACAACAACAAAATCAAAACAGCACCTCTCTTTGATTTCCCTGTGCATCATTTCTGTATGTCTACATTTTTTGTGTATTTCACATTTTTACTTTAATTTAACAATGAAGCAAAAAAAAAAAATCAAAATCAAAATTTTAGTCTTGATATTTTTGTAAAAACGTTAGAAGGGTTTAAAATATTCATAAAGAATTCTGTTGTTATTGAAAAGGCAACACGTATGCACAATACTTCTCGAGAAAATGTTAAAACAGTAAATGATTTAGCAATTTCACCCTCGTGATACGAAACGGATCCCCATTGTTTTAAAATAGCGTGTTGGACGCTGTCCCAGTTGCTTGATGTAATTTCCTGTGCGCTTCATGATGTTTTATCATGATCCATATTTCCAGGATCGGCTTTGTCATTTTCTTTCAGAAGCTGAAAGAGCAGAAAAGCAGTTCAGGAAGAATTGAATGGGATTAGGATTACAGGCTATTTTCGATGTTATGAGTTACAATATCCTTTCATTGGTGACTTCCCTGTTTCGAAGTTTCGTTACATCATGCTTTTCAAAGGGAGATTGGAATGTTGGATGAACATGAAGGTTCCAATTTCCTCTGCATCGATAAATCTCTACTTTTTTTAGAATCTTTTAACGAAAAATGAATGAAAAATGATCGACTCTCGACAATTATTTATAGATCCATAGGGAGATGAGACATTGAAGAAAGAGGGTCAAGTCCAAAAAGTTATTTTGACCTCCTAAACTCGCCCCATCTGTTTCGCCTGGAGCATATCCCCCAAGAATGAATGCAAATCCGCAAAGAAAGTTTTTTATCAAATTTGTATAACCCCCCTAATCACCTTTTGATTAATTTTTATAGCCCCGTGATGGGACAGTGCCCCCTATTGCTAGCCCCTCTTTTGTTGCCGATTTTCTCTCTCAAGAGACTCAGAATGTCCAATGTCTAGAGGCATTTCTGACCGTTGGTTTTTATTGGCTTTCACAAGTTTCAAAAGGCATATAGCAGTCTTGCTCAATGAACTTCAACTCATTGGGGATCAGTGGCTTGGTACTGTAAAAAATTCTCCACTAATTTTCTTTCTTGAACTTTATTTCTATCAACCACACGTTCTCTCTCTCTCTCTCTCTCTCTTTCTTCTCTCTTATTTTCTCATCATCTGTCCTATTTGTCTTTTTTCCCCTCACACCTCTTTATACAAAGTATGTTTCCTTTTCCTTGTTTGTCTTTCACTTGTATCACCCATCTCTGTTGTTCTTGTGATTACTTTCTCTCCACTTTTTTGTGGTGTTTTTGGCTCTTCTTTTGTATCCCTCATCCTCCACTGTATAGTTCTTCTGTCCATTTCTCTGGCTCTCCCCACTCTCTCCTACCTTATTTATACTTTTAATTAATAATTCTTGAAGCTTTCACTGCCTTAACTATCTTAACGTTTATTCTCTGTCCCCTCCTCTCCCTCCTTTCTCCTTCTTCCTTCTTTTCTCCATTTCTCTCTCTATCCTCTATCCTCCCTCTGACTCTCCCTCTCTCTCTCCCTCTCTCTCTCCCCCTCTCCCTCTCTCTCCCCCTCTCTCTCTCCCTCTTTCCCTCCCTCTACCTCTCCCTCTTTCCCTCCCTCTACCTCCATTTCCGCTCATAAAATCTCTTTTAAAAAGTTCATTCACTCCAATTGCTCTTATTTATTTCTCCCTGGTGCCAGGCTGCTTTTATTTCTCTCTGACCCACTTGTTAGTGCAACAGAAGCCTGGCATTTTTAACTGATGAAGTCTACTAATTTATGTGACAGTTTCCCCTTTTTGTTCTGAAGGGGGGGGGGGGGGAATAAAAGGCTTTTTCTTGTACGTTCTTTATTAAAATGTAAATTAAGTGCTAATGCAAATTATGTATGGGAGTAATGCGTGTATAAACGTTGTTGACGTTCATGGCTTTCTGTGGAATATTAGAAGAAAGAAAAAAATGTCAACAGAAATTGTTTGATGAATATTTCAGATTCCTCCTTTGTTCAGTGAAGATTTATCTTGCTTTAAAATAGTTGAGATTCATGATATAAATTTGTATTCTTGATGATGTTTCCTCTTACATTGTAGGCCTATGGAAAAAGAGCCGTGGAAAAGCAGTAAATTTAAAACAAGAAATACTCTTTAACCAAATCATGTTTAGAACAGTTCTCTTACTAGCAAACAAAAAATTAGAGGGTCAGATAAAGTTTTAGCTTTAGTTTAAAAGTACTATGATTGGCATTAAAATTTGAAATAGACTAATAGAGCTATAGATAACATGAAAATTAACAGGTCAACTGCCATCACAATATCACATCAAATCAGCAAACCTAAGTGAAGGTATATCAGCCTCGTACTCGGTTACAGTGTCTTTTGACAGCAAAAATTGAGTACAAAGTAGCAAAAAGAGAAATCTCTTGAAATTCATGGGAGTAAACTTGGATCAGATAAGAAGTGTGACATCTAGACAAGTATGTGACCTCAGCATAGTTTCTGCCCTTGCCTTTAGTGGAGCTGAGCTGAGTGAAATTGAAAACAATGTTGTGTATATTATCAGGGTCGTAGGTCAAACTCCCCCAAGCTATGGTCAAGTGAGGGAACATCTTAGATGTCACTTTCTGGTGTCTGAACTTGGAGTGATGTTTCTATTTACGGAAGGTTGGATTATTTGTCCATCTCTCCTTCATTTCTTTTTCTTGTCATTTCTGCTTCATCAACCACCCGTCTTTGAAACAGTCTTTCAGAGCTCAGCTGTCTTCTCATTCTTCTTCAAGTATGTTGTATTGTAAAACATTAATTTTTCATTTTATTGGCTTTTATATTTTGTTAATAATGTCTGTACCCTATCAATGAATTGTGAAATTCATTTTGTATTCTATATCTCACTCTCCTGCCTTTATCTTTCACCTCACCTCTAACATTTTAACACTTTCCTTCATTTATCTTTCTTTGTTTCTCTCTCCAAGACACTTTCATCTTTCTCTCACTCATTCTCCTCTTGCACATCATTTATTTAATTCTTTGTTTTTATTTTCTGTATCAAGCAAGCAGGGCATTAAGTTATTGCCATTGTGGCTCTAAGCAGACAATATATCCACCTTTCTTTTCTTATATCTTTTTGTGTGCCTTTCTTTCGTTCTTTTTTTCTTTCATCATTCATCTCTAAACCCCTCCCTCCCCATGTCCTGTCTCTGAACTTCATCAGTTTTGTCATCTACTTAAGATGTGTAATTTGTATGTATCAGGCTCTAATGATGTCACCGAGGTCAATGACCTGAGGTGACATGTCTTAGGGTGAGGTATTGTATCTAGATCTGAAACAGTTTCAATTGGTCTGCTCAAGGAAATAACCAATTATGGGGTCAAATTGAAAACACTCCTCCAAACTGCCTCTTTGTTTATTCTCTTTTGTAAGTTTGATTATATTTAAAGTTCATCCTAATATGTATTACTTTAATAGAGAAATTGTGTGGGTTGCTACTTGTGAACATGTCATAAAGTCATATTCATATTTCTGGGTAATATTTAGCTTGTCAGTATGAGAAGAAGTAAGAAGTAGTTTTATTTATAGGAAAAAATATTGAAGTTGAGAATAGAAAAGTGGTAGAAATGTAATATAGGTATTTATAATTGTACAGGCACCTGAAGTAGGGGTTGCACTAGCAGTAGTAGATGTTGAGTTACTAGTTGAAGAAAAATGAACATAGGAGTTAGAGGAAATATGAAAGAAAGTTTCAGAAGATAGATAGTATGAAGAGGAGAGAGGGTAAAAAGACTTAGGATTTGAAATTTGTAGCAAAACAGGCGGTGATGAGGAATTTTGTGTTATAGAAATAATGGTATGAATTCTTAAAGATAAAGACCAGTTCTGGTCATGCGATTGCATTGTGAAAGAAACGTGGAATCGATCAGAAAAGGTTGATCATATAAGAATTGGTGTGTACTGGAATCATCAAAATGATAAGAAATTTGGCCTAGTCTTTGTAAAGTTACAAGCACTGTACACAGAAAGATGTATATGGGACTATGCACACGTGCGCGACATGTGCGTATTATCTATTTGGTCCCAATAGATAAACTAATTTACCAAATATATCAATTAGTAGGCGGTTTCCCGGCAAATTTTTTATCACCATGTATTAGTCCAAACATATTCTTTCACATGATTGATAATAAGAGCTTCCATTTGTTACAAAATTCCATGCTGAGCTTGCCAACATAACATGGGAATCAGTTTATGCAGCGGATGATGCTGATCTCGCATACTCCCGTTTTTGTGAAATCATGACAAAAGTGTGTGATGAGCATGCACCAGTTGTAGCTCAACACGGTAAAAGGAGAAAGAACGAACCTAAGAAACCTTGGATTACAAAAGCTATAATGAATTCCATAAAAAAGAAACATACAATGTATTCACAGGTTCTTGCCACCAACCACAATCCTGTCTATTTAACAACATACAAGAAGTACAGGAATATGTTAACTACAATAATCAGAAACTCAAAGAGAAATTACTATAGTAGGATATTCCTTGAAAATAAGGGTGATACTAGCAAAACATGGAAGACTGTAAACGAGATTTTAAGTGGTGGAAACAATTCGTTTAAGCCAACAGTGGTGGATAAATTGTGTGTGAATGATACTGGTACTAATGAAACCCTGTGTAATGAACAAGATATTGCAAATGCATTTAATGACTTCTTTGTTAATGTTGGTCCAAATTTGGCGAATGCCATACCAAACACAAATCGTAATACAGAGAAAGTTTTAGACGATGGTGTAGACAAATCTTTCTTCTGGAAACCAGTTACTGAGACTGAGGTTAACAACCATTTAATAGCCTTGAATGTAAAGAAAGCTAGTGGGTATGATAATATGCCAATCAAGCTGATAAAAGATGCTGTGCACTATGTAACTTCTCCCCTTACATTTATTTTCAATCTGTCTTTCACCTCTGGTAAATTCCCAGATGCCTTTAAAATAGCAAAAGTGACACCTGTTTATAAGAAAGGACCTAAAGATGAAGCAGGAAATTATAGACCTATTTCAGTATTACCTGTTCTTGGGAAGGTTTTTGAAAAAATTGTAAATAATAGGCTTCTTGACTTTCTTGAAAAAAATCATGTATTATATGAGCACCAGTATGGCTTCCGTAAAAAATACAGTACAAAATTGTCAATGATAAATTTAGTTAACACTTTGAGGAATTCAATGGATGAGGGAAGAATCACACTTGGGATATTTGTAGACTTTAAGAAAGCATTTGATACAATTAATCATGATATTTTATACAGCAAACTTTCACACTATGGAATACGAGGAATAGCATTACAGTGGTTTAAGGACTATTTTTATAGAAGATTTCAATTTGTACAGTACGGAAATGTAACATCTCCCATGCTGCCTTTAACATGTGGTGTACCGCAAGGCTCTGTCCTAGGCCCAACGCTTTTCCTACTTTATATTAATGATATGCCATTTGCTACACGTTACTTTAACTTTCGACTCTTTGCGGATGACTCAAACTTATTCCATACATTTCCTGAAGGGCAAAAAGAAATTGATATGACTGAAGTGAACACAAATCTTCAAATTGTTTCAGACTGGTGTAATGCTAATAAACTGACAATTAATTTACAAAAGACGAGTTATATGCTAATAAGAAACCAGAGACGGCAGATTAATGTTCAAGGGCAACTGGCTATATCAGAAGCTGAAATAATAGAAGTTGATTCTTCGCTCTTTGTTGGGATAAAGATTGATAAACACTTGACTTGGAAACCCCACATACAAATGGTTAATAAATGCATCAGACAAAAAGTAGGAATCCTCTTCCGCTTACGGCATTTTGTGCCTAGAAATATCCTAGTGTTGTTGTATAAAACCTTTATTCAACCTCATATATCATACGGAATTGAAGTGTGGGGGAGCACTTACAAGTCTCACTTAAATTGCATACTGTATACACAGAAGATGGCCATACGGACAATCACATTTAGCCATTTTATGAGTCGTTCAGCACCATTGTTTTACGAATTGAAAATCTTAGATATTAACAAGTTCTATGAGTTGTCTCTATGTACATTTATGTATGACCTAGTACATAATAATTTACCTCACTGTTTGACGGATTATTGTGATAAAATTGAGCATAGATACAATACAAGAAAAAGAGAAAAGGGCCATCTACGTATACCACTGTATAAAACAACACAAGGCAAATTTTCAGTAACTTGTGTAGGAACCCGATTATGGAATGAACTTCCCGATGAAATCAAAAACAAAGGGTCTAGAAACACTTTTCGTAAACATCTCAACGATTACTTGATGAATAAGTGATTGAATTATGCAAGTACACATGTATATATTGTAAATAATCTCCATATTACATTTTTGTTGTTTTTTTTTGTCAAAAAAATGCAATTTTTTGTATAAATAATCTGTAGATACATGTATCTATGACTTTTTAACCTGGTATATCCTCTTCATAATTATATTTGGAGTGTAGAAATTGTGCTACGGTATTACTCAACATGTATACTTCTACTGTCAAGTTTTATTTTTTGATAATGATATATTTATTTTTGCCAAGTGTGTGCTAAGAACAGGGGCCAGACTCGACTAGCACATGTGCTATTATTTGGCTCCTTTTCATCACCTTCTATATTCTATGAGAAAAGACATATGTCTAGCATATCAATACTTTGTTAGGTTTTTCTTTAATATGATCTATAATATTCATTTATGAACATGTACCATTCGCGATGTATTCAAATGTTTAATCACTGATGTTATTGATGATGAATAAATAAAATCAAATCAAATCAAAATCATTTCATTTTTTGAGAGGGGGGGTGTTTCCAAAACTGGTCTTTACCTTTAATTTGTTTAATAATCAAGATTATTTATCTTTTTTTGTTCTCCTGATGATTCATAAACACAAAGAACATTTGCTATTTTCTGCAGTTGTGTTCAGTTATAATACATTTCATAAGAACATTATCTGGCTTGAGATTCCCATGAACTGTAAATGTATCAGTAAATGTGCCAACTCATAAAACAGGAAAGTTGAGATAAACGCATTAGACTTTTAGAGCAAACGTGACGTGTTTTCTCTCAGAGGCAATACTCAGACAGACAATGGTACATGATATGACACTTTTTCAAATCGCATGCTGTTGTGTAAGGTATCTGTTGTGTTTGTTGTGATTCAAGAGTAAAAAATCTAGGGAATTCTTGCCTAATGTTTTGCTATCATTATCATTATCATCTTGTGTCAATCACTGAAACCTTGATGCTCTCTTAGGCCAACTGAAAATTATCCTGCCAAGATTTTTTGTCCTGGGGATAAATGTACTGATGATTTCATGCTTGAAGTATTCTGGGGAGATTTTATCCTGTGATTTTGTTTT
The DNA here is from genome assembly GCA_035222895.1 of Strongylocentrotus droebachiensis. NCBI lineage: Eukaryota > Metazoa > Echinodermata > Echinoidea > Camarodonta > Strongylocentrotidae > Strongylocentrotus > Strongylocentrotus droebachiensis. The sequence goes on from JAVYIG010004365.1 coordinate 109,524, forward strand.
AAGAAACAAATTTGAAATGGCTCATGTTACAGATCTTATCATATTGTGTTTACCTTTTTATTTGACAACATGTCAAATTACACTGGAATGGCATGGAGAGAGAGAGACTCATATATAATTGTAATAAATCAACTTTTTGTTGTTGTTCATTATATTGTGATATGGGATGATAATCAAAAAGGATATGTTTATCTTTTTCTCCTCAAAATATCCATTCTTTGAAATATCAAGGAAAGAAACTTTAAAATTCCAAATGATTTTGCTGTTCTACAATAATGAATGATAAATTCAACATCTATAATCGGTTATAAAAATGCATCAGTAGATGCCTACCGGTAGCTTTTTTTAGCAGTTCATAATATCAGTGATTAGTTCCATAAAAAAAGAATGGCATTAAATGCTTTTCTCATGAGACAAACAAAATCCCAAGAAATCCTTGCTGCCGTTTCAAACATGTCACTCCAAATCTCTGCTCCTGTTCCGTAAACCCCGATGAGAAACTTCGCCGAAATCCAAGACCTGTGGGCTCGACTGCTCACTCCGCACCGCTATGGCTTTATCTCTATCTGCAGACGTCCAATTACATGCTTCATAGATCCTACCAATTGCTGGTTTGTTTGTGGCCCAATTGCGCCAGGCTTTGCATTGAAGATCATGAAAAGACAATTAAAAGCCAGAATAATTTCTTGTCGATTGACTCGGTCCATATCTTGAGTGCTCTGAAGAAGACTTGCGTTCTCTTCGTAGCTCCCACACAGCCATGGTGCATACACATGTAACGTTTCAATGTAACAGACGCATTTATATATGTGTCTTAATCCTTATGTAAGTGGTGAAACTTTTTGTATAAATGTAAATTCTTGTCTATGGTAAATTTTTTGTATAAATGGTATCATCCTGTATATTCTTTATTCTTTGCTGTATACCTGCAAGTTAGAAAATTTTGATTAATTTATTGCCTGACGTCAAGATTATATCAATTTCCACTTTACATATGTGACCCGGCACCACAAAACCAACAAAAAGTCGCAAAAAATTATTTTCCTGATTTCATCTGATTATGAAAGAAGAAGTTCTCCTCATTAAAATGGTATATTATTTGTCCAAATTGAAGCTTCCTAACCCTTTCAATTTAGTGAATGAAAAGAGCTGGTGAGGGAGGTTACTGGTATTAAATTGTGAGAAAGAGAGCTTTAAAGTTTGGGGCTATTCAAGCATGCGGAGCAAGCAAACCACAGGGAAATCAATAGAAGGGTGAATCAAAAGGCCATAGCAACCACTATGAAGAGATTTTCAGATTAGGCTGAAATTTGGCCTGATGGTCAAACATAGTCTGTTCATTATGTTTCTGAGGTTTCAATGTGTGGACTTAAGTCTTTCAAAAGTTATTATGTTGTAAATGTATAGAGTTGTAATTGGACAGATTAAGTGAACTGCAACATAGTGCCGAGACACCTGCACTAGACAATGCCTATTCATGGTGGACCCGGAGTCTTTTTGTTCCCCCTTACATAACACTGCTTGTCACCTATCTTGTTTTGTATACATCTGGGCAATTATTTGTAACCACATTATGAACTTGCTTTATACTTAATTCCCATACTGTTTTCTTTCTCACAGGAGGTTCAAAGTATTTTTTACTATGACTTGCTCTTTCATTTCCAGTAGCCATCCTGATGATAATTAATGGAAGCAATTCATAAATACCAGCCAGAAAGTGGTATAAAAATAAAGAAAGGCAGGAGACACACAGTAAAAACACCAACATAGAATAACGAAAAATAGAAAGAATGAGAGAGAGAGACAGAGAGGGAAAAGAAGGGGGAGAATTATGATAGCTGTAAGCAAAATGATGATATCAAGAGTGTGAATGTGTGTTTACAATAAGAACTTGATTTCAAAACTCTTATGGGAGAATACATTTGGAAGCACAGAAATGAAAACAAAATTATTTAGGAAATGCAACAACTCTTTCTCATCCTGTATCACAAGTTTAAAAATGCAACAACTCTCTCTCATCCTTTATCACAAATTTGAAAAATGCAACAACTCTTTCTCATCCTGTATCACAAGTTTAAAATGCAACAACTCTTTCTCATCCTTTATCACAAGTTTAAAAATGCAACAACTCTTTCTCATCCTTTATCACAAGTTTGAAAATGCAACAACTCTTTCTCATCCTGTATCACAAGTTTAAAATGCAACAACTCTTTCTCATCCTTTATCACAAGTTTGAAAATGCAACAACTCTTTCTCATCCTGTATCACAAGTTTAAAATGCAACAACTCTTTCTCATCCTTTATCACAAGTTTGAAAATGCAACAACTCTTTCTCATCCTGTATCACAAGTTTAAAATGCAACAACTCTTTCTCATCCTTTATCACAAGTTTAAAAATGCAACAACTCTTTCTCATCCTGTATCACACGTTTAAAATGCAACAACTCTTTCTCATCCTTTATCACAAGTTTGAAAATGCAACAACTCAAGCTACTCGAAGTCGTTAACGGAGAATATAAGACGAACGCAAATCTGGAACTCGGATGTGAAAGCGGATACAAACAAAATGGCGCGCCGCACTGATTGCTATAACGGACCAATCACAGCCCGCGTAGCACGACCCGTTAGCAACGACCGACCATTTCCGGACTACGATAATTTCGCTCGGGAAAAGTGATCAAATTTTGGAAGAGACCGAAGGCTGTGCGAAAAAAACTGGTCTAGAAAAACCGTTTAAAACACATCTTCTACTATGTTTTAGACTTCCAAATTTTGATACTAGGTACAGAAAAGACCACTCTTTCAGAAAATGCAAAAAAACAAAAATCTATTTTTTTCACCTAAATTGACATTTAAGCTGATTACGGAGAATCGCTGGTTGCGACTTTTTGTTGGTTTTGTGGTGCCGGGTCACATATATTTGTAGTTATGTCATGAACGGCAACTTTAGGAATCAATTATGTTTTGATTAATTGGAGTGATAATTGAGTTTTGTCCTACATTATAGGGCATCATTTGGGGCTTTGAAATTTATTAAAAATCTTTATGCATCTTCCTATAATTTATCAAGGGCAATATTTAGATCGCATTTTGAGTTATGATTTTAGTCAATAGAGCATTTGAAACGAGTTTTACTTTTTGTTTAAAATTGTCTTTTTTAAAACTACTCTCATAGTCATACATTAGCACACAAACCCTTGCAATTTCCAAAATTTGTAGTAAAAAAAACATGGGAATTGAGCATTGCATTGGAGTGGGATACCAAATGAAAAACAAAATGGGGGGGGGGGGGGAAATGGTGAACAAATTTTTGTTGAGGTAAGGATGTATTTATATTATAAGGGGGTCATTGTCACCAATAGTTCCTAATGGCTGGGAAACCATTTCCTGACCACCCCTGTTCTTAAAACTACCAAATTAACCAACAACCCCCAAGCAATATATCATCTTCAAGGAGGCCCTAGACCAAAGTCTGAAAACTTTCTGGGATATATTATCCCCATGTGGATCATTATGAGGTGGGACCAAGGTCAGGTCCAATATTAATCCTCATTTTGGTGCTTGCAAGGATCAATGTACTTTGATGAAAGAGAAAGTGGTCCTTTGAAATATGTGGTGTACTGGGAAAATGTCACAATGTTTGCATTTTTCATATTTTAATCTACACTCACTTCTCTCCAAGTTCAAGTTTATTTTGTTTTTCTTCCAACATGAATGTAATACAATTTAACAAATGTATTACATGTGACAGAGTACATAAAAAGGAACAATTATAAGGGACAAGTTCATATTATGCATTTTAGTGAAATAGAAAGACGAGGAGACCTATATGCTACGGTCACAAATGTTCGTACGAATCTCCCTGTTTTTCCATTGTCTTCCTGAATTTCCATTGTCTGAAAATCATTCGTACGGCGTTCGTAATGGCATTTGTGACCGAGGCTTTAAGAAAAGCTTAGCTTGTAAAAGTCAGGTCCCTCAAAGCAATATCATATACAAAAACAAAGTCTACTCAATTAATCACAGTCTTGAAATTTCCTGTTTCTGTAATGTGCAATTTCAACCTATCTATATTTTATGATTATGTTTGAAATTCCACGTTACCACATTGAGCAATAAGATTGATTCCTATTCAGTCATTGGCCATGTTAAGGTAGATACATCTTTACTTCTTTTTATGCAAATTTAGTCACACTTTATAGAGGATGAACTTAAAATGTCTGAAATGCATGTATATGAAATCTTGCTTTTGTTAATAGCATAGATTGGATAAGATTCTAACATTTGTCTTGAGGAATCTTTCTTTGTAACTTATCCCTGGTGTGATGGCTAGATAAGTTGTCACATAAAGTCAAGAAAGCTTAGTTCCCCCAATTGCATTTGCCCCCCAAAAAGACCCTTCTTCTTTCTTTCTTCGTTCACATGAGACATATCTTATTTATTGAAATTCATGCCCCTAAACCAACTCTTAATCCCAATAGAAAATTGATATTAATCAAATCAAGTTGATATCGCCTAATCCAATATGAATTACGACCCCTTTGTAAGCCTCAGTTGTTGTTCTTGCCCATTGTCTGGGCATTTAAGCTATCTGCTTTCTTAATCTTATTACGGCGGTCTGCTCAAACAGTTCTCTCGTCGGCTTAGCCTGGATCCCAGCGAATTTCTTCAAATGTCGCTTGGGGATGCTAATGAAACATGTCTTTCAAGTCTTAGAAAACATTTCTTTTGACGTTCTTTTGTTCCAATTGCATTTGTGGGGTGCAGAAGTAGGGGTGTGCATGCATGCTCAGGATCATAAAGGATCTTTGCAGATTGGACTTATATCATAAGCAAGGAATTACAGTTTCAAATTCAAGTGGGAATGCAATATGCTGTTATGATAATCTGGATATAATACCGGTGATACAAAATCTGTTCTCTAAGCGCTTAAATCATGCACAATTTGCACCATCTCCACTCCTTGGGGAGTATTCCTACTATACAGTGAGGGCATTTGGCAATTACTAATACAAAGGCTTTTGTCATCCTGCCAGGTCCCCATTTCTCTCCTGGGTATGGAGTGGCGAAGGTAGATTAATGCCTTGCCTGGGCATGAGAGCCGTGTCTGGGATCGAACCAACAATCTTTGCATATCAAGTCACATGCTTAGACCACTCGACTACGACACCTCTACATTGTGATGAGGTTGTTTTGAAATATGAAATGTTTGCCTATATTTCATCTGAATTCAATTTTTACATTTCATTAACAAGGGAATGCAATCCTACAGACGTAGACTCGTCTTTTATGTCAGATGAAGAGAGAAAAAGCATGCATTATATTTGGAAAGAGACAGAGAGATGGTTGTAACAGAATCGTATGAACACTTACTACATGAACACATCATGGAACCATGCACATACACAGTAGCAGTAGCATAATAATGTCAAGGGCTATTACTCGTCAGGAAACAAATTAATTCTTTTAGATTGATCTACCATTGTCCTGCAACTGACATTGATTTCAAGGTTTAAACTCAAGGCTGCATGATTCACTGATGCCCAGTAGGGGGAAAAAATGCAGTAAAAATTCACTTTGTTCTTACGACAATGGATAATACCACGTCGCGCCTAATGGAGATTGATACTCGTAATCAGATGAAATTATAAATGACAGTTCCGTTGTGGATAAACGGGGATGGAGGATCATAAATGGCATCGTTATGGGGGGAAATGAGAGATATTTGACAATAGCAGAGCAATTTGACTAGGTATCATGTCTCTAGCCGTGCAGTCTGACTAAAATGGGATCTCATGTCTATCTTCATGAATGGACCATTTATTAGTAGAGTAATCAAAGTCATATCTGTCTCAATTTGGTGGCAGATTTTGACATCGTGCAGCCTCCATTTTGCAAATGAAGATGACCTAATTTCACAAATGCTTTGCCTAGGCTAAATTCTGATTGAGTTTTTAAGCCATGCAAGGTCCTATCCACGGTCATTGACATTAGGTTTATTTCTAGTATTTTGTGTGTACACCTGTACATAGATGTATTGCAGTATTTCTATTTGGCATTATCATTTTTCATTTTGCCATGTGTTTATGTTGCTTTTCACTGGTAAATCTATTAGAAAGTGAAATCAAATATATGCCTGTGATAAATCGTAATGGAAAAAGCAGTGATTGTTTTATAATTCTACATCTACATTATACCAAAGAATGTCTAATGTATACATTTTATTAACATGATCCCTATTACACACAAAACAAAAATTCACACATTATTACATAACATAATTTGAAATTATTCAGGGAAAACTTCCCTTTTATATGTTCCCTTTGAGAAAATGATTATAACAACTGTGATGACTATATTTCATTTCACGTACTTCTACATATTTTCTTGATTTTTTTTTTAGTTGTAGCTTCAAGTAACCAAAGATATGGATACTGCACAACACATGATTTATCACATGCAACTTCATGTTAAAAATCCCCTGGCATCTCAGGAAGAATTCCACTTTTGTTTAAAAAATCTGGCTTCCTTTCTTTGGTGAGAAGGGGGCGAAATCGTGCCAATGTTTTTCCACAAAACCCAAATGTTTTCATATTTCAGCGGAAAAATATTGACATTCAGCTTTTGACGACAGCCCCTCGAGCCATTCCTAAAGTAATTCTACAGCACATTTCTGCCCGGTTGTTAGTCCGTTGGAGCCGGCTTTTTTCTCTCTTATATTTAAGAAACATTTGAGGCAAAACCAACCACAGTTTTTTGGTATGCTCTCCTTTAGAGAGGAAATAAAAAATGGTATGATTTCAGAAACAGAGAGCACCCTGAGCTGTTTTCAATTATTCATTTTTTTGGAGTCTAATCCATCACCCGAGGAAAAAATACCAATGTTAGCAACTGTTCGGTATTTTCATAAGCATGTCTTGTAACAGTGCATATAGAAAGACATTCTCAAAATTGTGTGTGTGTGTGTGTGTGTGTGTGAGTGAGTGTGTGAGTGAGTGTGGGGTGGGATGGGGGGGGGGGATGGGGTAGTGTAAAGGTTTACAATTTTGAACTCTTTGATTGAAATTTAAACTTGAACCTGAGATGAATACCTGGAAAAGTTGTCACGCAAAAGTGGTTTCCATCTTTCAACCCTGACCTGATATCCCGTGGAGTTGTTGATTACTCCCCTCGGAGTTCACAACAACTTATGAGATATTATTATGAAGTATCCAGAAGAAGAATAAATGATTCATGATACTATTTTTCCCCCTTGTGTTGCAATTGTAACTTATATGCCAAGTTTTCTTTATAAAGTATATAAATTCTTTGAAAATTATCTTTTCATTTATTAACAAAAATACCTGCATGCATAGAGTAAAACATGTAAACAGTTCTCAATAAGTTGATAGTGATGTATATTTTTATATTTATTTTTTGTTGTTGTTGTCAGGAGTGTCAAGTCTGACAGACATGATCAATAGACAAGAAACCACTTTTATTATTTTCATCTCGATCTCTTTTGAATTCTGTTCATGTACCATCCCTTCCTTCTCTTCATGCTTCTTCATTCTTCTCTCTCCCAATTTCTTCCCCCTTTTCTCTCCCTATTTCTTCCTCACTTTCTTTTCTTTCTCTCTTTCTTCCTCACTCTCTCTCTCTCCTACATCATTGCTACTCAACTTTTATACCTTCACATCCCTTGGAAGTTTACACTGCCCTCATAATGCTGAATCACACCTGTCAATCCCAACACCAGTGTGTACACAGAAGTAGTCTCCACAGATCGTAGCCTTTGTATAGGGAGAGTTGAGACAAGTTCAGCTGGGAATTCATATAGGAAAGGGGGGCTATATAGTCCACCCCAACTCTCCATCCATCAGATCTAAGAATAAAGCAAATTGTTTGATGGGTTATGACAAGTTTTTTGTTGGCTTATTAAACAGAAGAGGAAAGCAACCTCAATCATATATTCCTAACCCTTCACCTGTTAAACAATCTTGGTGTATCTTGGCAGAGCAAAGTTTTATGAATGTATATTGAGGTGTTTTGGTAGCCTTTGAGAAGAGTTTAAAGTACAATGTGGAAACTCTTAACCAGTGCATTTACTTGTTGCAAGCCAGGTTCTTAATATCAGGAAGAGTCACGCAATGGCTGTAGATTGAGGGTTCAATGGCCACCTGTGCATGGGCCTTGCTATAGATTTGATTGAAAATTATCTGAACTTTTCTTTACATAATTCTAGAAGAAACTATATATTTAGAATTGAAAGAAATTCAGATTTGGCCACCTACTACAGTAGTTAACTTCTGTTTGTGCTTTGAAGGAAGGATAAAAAGACATATTCTTTCGTTCTTCATTGTGTCATTATAGTATTGAATTGAATTGAAATGGTATTTATTATAAGATCCACATGGCAGTCCAAAGTAAGATCGCAAAAAAACACAAAATGTCTTACAAATCTACACATATCATAGTCATAAAATAATATGAAGGAGAGAAACAGAAAGAGAGAGATAGAGAGAGAGAGAGAGAAAGAGAGAGAAAGAAATAGAGAGAAAGAGAGACAGAGAGAGAGAGAAAGAGAGAGAGAGAGAGGGAGAGAGAGAAAGAGGGAGAGACCAGGCGAGGCAGAACAGAGAGAAAGAGAAACATTAGGGAGATGTTTATCCCATGGTCGGCTCTCTGTCATCCTATACAAGCTGACTCTGATGAACATTGATTTGAAACAGAGTCGTGTTTTGGGAGTGGCGATCGGTACGCAGGCATGAATAATCATATCTGACTGCATGACACGCAACTGTAAAAATCAAAGTACACTAACGGTTTCAGCGGTACGTGCTTAGAGACAATGTTTTCTAAGATGCTACTTTCCAAATTGTACCATCTTTTGCAGGATTCTAATTTTGGAATCAAACATTGATATATAGTTTTATTTGCAAGTTTTATACTTGAAGTTGAATCTTCTGCAATTTCATTTTTTCTTATTTATTTTTTATCTTTCAGACGACTGGAGCAGAACTATATCACAGAGATTCCACCAAGGGCTTTCTCACCATACAAGAAACTGAAGAGGATGTAAGTATGAAGAAAACAAAACTCTGATAAATAATAGCGATAATAATATCAATAGTAATAACAATAATAATAACAATAATAATAATGAGAATAATAGTAATACTGGTTCCTTAAACAGTGCTTTACCATTAACTGACCAAAGCGCTTTTCTGTATTACCAATTAACACATGGGTGGAGAGGAGCAATGTAGATAAAATGTCTTGCCCAAGGATACACATGCCGGTGTGGGCTTGAACCTATAACCTTTGTATTTCCAGTCAAGTGATTAAACCACTCGACTACATACCCATCATAATTGAAAGCTCAAGATTTTTTATATTATTGGTTCTTTGTGCAAAAGCTAATGTACATGGTGTATGATAGTGCAGGAATTGGGCACACATATCTATGATCCAATTATTTTGATATAGACAATATAGATTAGTTTACAATAGAAAAAAGGATGGTGATTTAAGGCTTATTCCAATATTTGCATCAGACTTTAAAATTAGCTAAAAATGATGATAACATACTTCAAAACAGATGTGAAACATCTCTCTATAATATGCCTAGATACCTAATGAAATATTTTTAGCATGAAAGTTATTTAGCTCTGATAATACTTGAAAAAGTCAAATTGGTACATGTACACCTCATACTAATTGTATGAAAACAAATATTTGGTCATTAATACATCCTTTTTTTCTCTCCAAATTTCATTTTTCAGAGACTTGAGTAACAATTTAATAGAAACCATCGCAGAAGATGCCTTCAGTGGTTTAAGGACACTCAACTCACTGTAAGTATTTCAAATTGTTTTAATCTGTAAATTCAGTGGCATGAATATGGAAATCTAGTATGAATTAAAAACAAGAAAAGATTGTTTACAGCTATGCATAGTATGTAAGATATCAGCCCTTGACCGATTCAGGAGTCTATTTACAGGTTGCTTTCCTCTTTGTTTAGAATTATTCAAACCTGCAATTTCTCTTTGCAGATGTAATATTTGAAGCTGATACATTTATCATAGTACTGGCATGGATGGAACCTAAAACAATATGAGCAAATTTCTTTTTCAGTATTGGTCCCCTTTAATGCTTGAAGGCTAGATGGACTGGCTGCTATTTGATTGATGAAGACAAGAATAATTGGTCCAATGCTATAGAGAGACAAAAGAACAGGGTGTGAAGAGGAATGCGGAGAGTAATTGGACAATGTCTATGGACTTGACATTAAGTGGCTTAGGGTTATATTCAGGGGGATGGGCTAGGGAAGGGGATGACATATCCCCTCCCCCTCCTTGATCTGTGCAATGAGAATAAGATGGATGTTGAAAAATTTGAGAAGGGAAAAGCGACATGAAAACAATAGGGCACTTTCGCAAACATGACAGAAGGCAAAGACGACGGTAACGCGAGCGAAAAAACAATCTACGCATGCGCAAACCAGAATTTTCTCTGTCTTGTTGATTTTCACGACCGAAAGTTGTCATGATAGCGTTCGTTCCCTAAACACGACGGAAGAGCTGTATCGCTGTAATTCTCCCGCCGTCTTTGCTTCCGTCTTGTTTGCGAAAGCGCTCTAATATCCTATGACCCCCCCCCCCCTCCTTCCCCCACACCAACCCTTCACTCTGTAGCCTTTTTCTGTCCCATATTTATGGTCCCTTCACCCCCTCCCCCCTCCCCCATTTTGACACCAGCACCTCAGTAGCTGGGCCCGTGCAATGCCTCTGCTGACATTCATGTTTTAAAGCTAGAATCATAGTACATTACTTCTGCCTTGAAATTATATCTACCCCATATGCAGAGTATTACTGAATCTGAAATATGAATATTTGAAGATGCAATAATTTACAAGAAAAACATTTACCAAATTTATGACTTTTAAATTTAAAGAAGCTAGGCGGAGAAATTTCACATAATCACTCAAAATGGGCAAATTACACATGTCCGGATAGCGTAGACCAATTTGAACACACCCATTCTGGTCTAAAGTCTTGTGAAAATAAAAGAAACGCGGTAAGAAGCTTTTTCCAAGAACCTCCTCAAACTTCTATTCCTGACTTGAACAGTTTGTTCGCGCAGTAGGCCGATTATGACGTCCCTGGTTGGGCACGATCGCAATTATAGGCCTCAAGCTCGCCTCTCGCACAGCTCGCGTGCGGTATTTTGCATAGGCGTATACGTAAACATTATCCAGACTTTGCATGCTTCATATCCTGACAAGAAAGTGGAATAACAATCTCTAGAAATCATGTAATTACATATAATATTAAGCAAATTTAGGTTATATAATACGAGGGGTGAATCGTGCAATTCGATTTGTCCAAATACCCTTCCGTTCTGTGTAATTTGCTGAGATGTTTTGCATATTTTGTTCGGTCATCATGCCTTGCCCTTGGCGTGATAGTGAATGCTGTTGATTATATACGGATACCATATGATGAGTGAGTCGCGAGCTTCCCTCATGTTTATGTCCTGCAGCTGCAGTTCTATTTATGAATGGTGCATATTTGTAATTGATTTTCGCCAAATATAACCTCACATCTGATCGTCTTTGTTTTGTTATCCGTGAAATTTGCTAAAGAGCCCTATACATCCCGACAAATTCGAAAATGTCGCGCCCAGTCACCCCAGTGACAATTAAGGTGCATGACAGATCGATCGCCAGTTGAGCGGGGTCTGGGGAGCGGAGCGCGAGCGGCAGCTGGCAGCTCAGCCAGCTCGCGCAGATATACTATCACTGGACTTGCACCAGCATCGACGCCGTCTTCTCCGAATTGTTCTCTTTTTTCCATCTCTCCTACACCCCCATCATCATCATCGTCAATATCAGTACCACTGTCACTAGTTGTGGAGCTGTGCTCATCAACTTCGAATTCTAAATCGAGTAAAACCTCTTCTTCGAGCTCGGACATTTTGATCAGATATTTAGCGTTCGAGTGGCGTTTGTATACGTATAATGCATGCAGGCGAGAGTTGTGTGAGAGCTCTTGGGAGCGCTCTCGCGCTCATGTGCCCAACCTCCTACGTCACAAATCGTACGTCACAATAGCAGGCCGAACGAGGGCGGAATAATCGGGTAGTAATTTCACCACTTTTAATAGCAGATAAGTCAATTCTGTAACAATTTTTGATAACTAAATATGAACCATTAGAAAGATTGTAACATAAACTTTGCAATGATACCAACATTATTAAGGATAAAAGCCTTTTGAAACCTTCGCTCTGCTTCTTTAAACAACAATGGTTAACTATCATAGGAACATTTAAATATTAGGCCTGATATTCTAAATGTGCAAATTTCAACCAATATTGAATGTTCAAAAGCAATAAGAAACTCGCAAGAATATTGATTTGGTAGCACGTTCAAAGATGTTTACAACTACAAGCTCTAAACATACAAAAAATAAAACAAGTACCAGATGTCAGCTACATCTCTACATAAATTATTTAGCTGACCCAGCTATATTGTGAGCATATTAGTTAGTGTGTCATCAAGGCTCTAATGATTAAGCCTTTAATTCTCAACGGCATATGACAGCAGACTGATCGCCAGGGTCCATATAATGGTACATGACACTCCCAATGATGTGCGAAACCAATGCTGAATAGCTTCAAATCTAACTGCTTGGCCACATGGAGTAATAGCTAGCCAAGCCGCTCGCTTGTGCCAACGGCTGATGACGGACGTTGAAAGTTATAGTGGAAAATCTGTGAATCTCACTCTGATATGTGATACGATAATGTAACAAACACATGCAAGGATGCTGCTGATGCCAAATTTGTCTGTTTACTTATCTGGGAGACGCTCCACACATTGTATTTGTACAAATTGTGGATTTATGCATTGAAATATTGATATGATAATGACAGTGATGGGAAAGTAAGATGAAACGACAAGGAAACACTCTCTATTTTATAATATGCAGTGGAGACTAGTTGTTTTGTAAAATCAAATTTGGTATCAATGGAGGATATAATCTCTATCCAATTTTTTAAAGAAGAGAAAATTATGTGAAGATAATAAAAAGTAAAATGCAAAAATGTTTGGTTGAATGGACTGAGTGAGGGTCATACATGTAAACAGACAAAAAGACAAATTTATGGAAATGTGTTCATCAAATCGGATAGAGGAATTTAAAATCATTGTAGTCCTCCCTAATTTTCTATATTCAGTGTCTAATTGAATTTGCTATTTTATTTTAGATACATGTAACTATATGTTTTCAAGGAAATGTTCTTTAGAATTAAAATGGTATTCAAGTAAAAGTTGAAAATATAGAAAATATTGAAAACGGGACAGATAGCTGGCAAACAGAGACAGAGAAGAAAAAAAGGTTCAATGACAGACAATTATCTATACCAAATTCATATGGAAATTTAAGAGGATTATACACTCTCCTTTAGCAGGCTTAGTATTTTAAATAGATTCTGCAGTGTACAATTGGATGTTTGTGCTTTGAAATTAAATATTTCTTTACACTGGATTGAATTGATATAGATAAAATAGCTGAGATGATCGACACACTGATAGAGATCAGGAGATCTGTCAAAAGTCAGCAGCTCCCTTACTGAGTATGCATCCGCTTGTTTTGCTCCAACAGAGCATTATTTTTCAGGAAGAAAAAGACCACAATGCAACAGTCAAACAATTACATTGCTGTGTAGGAGGTATACTGAGAAGTTTACCAACAAAGGGGAAAATTTGATTCTGGTTGCTAGTGAAGAAAATTGTTTTTAAATAGTTTGTTTCAAAACCTTTATTTACAAATATTTCAGAACAACAACATCGATAACAACAACAAAAGCTTGAATCAAAACAATACATGGGCAAGGAAATCCACCTTCCACCGGAGTTCTTACCTCTATCAAGGGAGGGAGGGTCACACCCACACCCCTTGCCCACCCCGCCCGGTACTGTGGTAATAGCTGTTGGTATGGGCATGCTGTGAAAAAAGATGGAAAAGAAATTCTATTAGAACAGCAACACAGTTATTGCAGCAGGGAGGCATGGCGGAAGGGAGACCCTTTCTTTTGATTGAGGAGGGCTTGGGGGTCTCTTCGAGCTACTCTAAATGCTTGTTAGCAGGTTAAGGGGGTGATTTTAAAGGGAACCAGTCACACACACATACACACACACACATGTCTCAAAATTGCTCAGATTCATGATTTTTGTTAGTTAGATTCTGATTTACTACATTAAAAATATCAGCAATACATGTATTACTTCTGTTTAATAAGAGAAATTCCATTTTGAAATACATACACATGTACTCTCTCAATTCATGTTTAATAAGTACTTGTGAGTTTACTACTTGACGCACCCACATTGGCATACTTCCTCGTGAAATCCATCTTGGGTTCAGTGGATAGGGTTTTTATATCCTCTATTTCCTTCATACTCCTTATCGATCCAAAGCATAATGCCAGGTTACGTTTGTTCACTTTTTGATAATAATAATAGAGAATATTTATACAACATAATAATAAATAACAAAGTAGTTAGGCAAATAACAAAAAATATTTTTGGGAAAGTAAACCAATTCACCTATGATTACACCAAAGTAAAACTATTTGACATGACACATTACAAACTCAACAGACACCCATATTTTAACCAACCTCCTAACCAACTTTTTGGTTAATCTTATACACTGTACGCAAATTATTTTTAGGTGATTTGTCTCCTGTAATTAAGGTAAAGACCAGTTATGGTCATGCGATTGCATTGTGAAAGAAACGTTGTGGAATCGATCAGAAAAGGTTGATCATCTAGCATATAAGTATTGGTGTGTACTGCAAGGTTCTTGAATCCTCAAAATGATAAGAAATATGGCCCAGTCTTTGTAAAGTTACAAGCACTGTACACAGAAAGATGTATATAGGACTATACGCACACGTGCGCAACACGTGCATTTATCTCTCACAGACCACGTAGATAAACTACTTTACCAAATATATCAATTAGTAGGTGGTTTCCTGGCAATTTTTTTATCATCATGTATTAGTCAAAACATATTCTTTCACATGATTGGTAATAAGAGCTTCCATTTCATTTTTTGAAATTGGGGCGTTTCCAATACTAGTCTTTACCTTTAAATATACTGTTGCAGTTTCATGAAGGGGTTACAGGGAGCATTGGGGGTGTGGTGTAGAGAAATGTGATTCTGTAGCAAGGTGAAGCGAGTTTCGTTCAGGTTGTTTCTAGCAGGAAATGCATGTTGCCGTTGGAGAGATTAAAGTGGATTATAGCTGGTTCACTTTTTTCTTCTGAAAGTACAGACCCTTATTATGATGTGTTTAAGATTACTAGTTCAAATGTAAGGGAGCATATATTACAGGGCATTTTTTTCTCCATAAGTTTTAATGCATTTTATCTCCACTCTAAGATTTTGTTAATTTTTTCTTTACAACAGCAATTAAAGTTAAATGTCT
>JAVYIG010004365.1:130000-164315 GCA_035222895.1 Strongylocentrotus droebachiensis
ATTTTCCAAAAGATCTTTACTCTGAACACTTTTAAAGGCATTACAATTTGATATTTCATCTCAAGAATATTAATGTTTTGTGTATATCTTTTACACATACATTATGTCCTGATTTAAGATATGTATTTGTATTGCACTGCAATTTTCTCATCCATCACAATGGTTAGATATTTATGCCTTCTTATCTTTGTAACAATTTAATAAGTTTGTCTAGAGTTAGGTACCAAATAGTTAGGATGCCTTAAGTTTATACAACAAGTATGCCCATGAGGAAGGTTTGAAATAAATAGGTAATTAAATAGATGGTATTGAGAAATACCTTCTTCATTATTTAATTTTAAAGATAGCGTTTAGTCTGACATACATCATGATTGGTTCTTTGGCACCTTAAGAATCTTGCATGACCCCCTGTTTCAGGTCAATCTTTGTAATTGTGCCTGATGTGTTAGGCAGCCGCTATACAATCCATCGATCAACAAGTCTGCACGTGTAAAATCTGGGTCATATTTCACGCCTGGGCTCGCCCGCTATGCGAGGTAAATCTCTACCGCATTTGCAACAACAACTCGCTAAGATAAATTCATAAATATTCAGAGTTTCACAGCTCAATCACAGACGCGGGCGCTTTTGGCAAGTAATTTTCTCCTCCTCGCCGGCTTGGTTTTAGAAGGTGCGACCAGCCGGCCAAGCATTCTTGGGCCGTCAGAAATGGGGCGAGGTATTGTAAAAGAAAACATTGGAAAAGTACTGGGATTAAACCCAACTCAGCTGTGTTTAGCGGGACAACATGGAAAGTTCATTGAATGAAAAATGAGTTTTTAATGGACTCCAATCCAGGTTTTGCAAAACTTTTACTTTGCATTATATTACCGCTAATCCATCATTCGGGGTGCATTATTCCTCTACTTAGCACATTCGAAGTTTGTCTATAATCCATGCCGTATCATAAGAATCTGACAAATGATGATACTTCTGATGAAATGTACTCTTTCCAAAGCTCTTTCCAAGCTCCTTATGTGTATCTTAATGGAAGTTATATCCCTTCATGCCACAAATCTCCTCTTTATCATTGCCTGTGGGGTGCTGACATTTAGAACTTGTAATTTGATGTAAATCTTGGTATTTGATGCAAATATGGCAGTCCCATCATTAGTATTTTTATGTTATCTTTTGTCTCTAACATATCCTTAGGCTCTGGGTCGAATTACCTAGTTTTATCTGTTTCTTATATTTCCTTCTTTTTTTCACTTTGAGATTTCTTGTATCCATACTTGTCCTGAAGTGTCTAGCATAGTGTTTTTTCTCTGAAAATATGTGTCTTTATGGTGACATAAACAAAACTCCTTTGTAAATCTGAAACAGTTTCAATGTCTAGAGTTCAGAAATCTTCCTCAGACTCGACTGTGTCGTTACAGAGACAAGCTGAAGAAATTCATGAGAAAAAAAACTGCTTATATTCGCAATATTTCCAACAAATAAATCGCCCTGTTTCATGATCAGTTTTCTTTTTCAAAAGTTTTGTTAAGCAATTCTTCGTCTTAATTTTTTGCTCCTGGAAGTTGTCAATTGAAGAAAGATGTGACGGACAGGATAGTAGTCTAGACACCTTACTCCGGTACACATCTTCCAACAGGGAAATTAAAAAACATTTAACACCTGTAAAACTTTGGATTTAAATATCGAGAAGGAGTTTAAATAATGGGTAGGATTTTGAACCCACTTAGGGAAGACAAACTCATTTCTATGATGAGAAATATAGCTTTTTCTTGTCGACATGTATATAACAAATGTTGATGTTTTTCATGCTAGGACTTCAAAGCTGAAATATAATTTTAGAGTTTATTACACAAATTAATTTAGATATTGAGTAGGTAGAAGCAAATGAACCATTGACAGCCTATTAGAGATTTAAGTATTACCCTTTTTCTGATGCAGAGGAAGGGAGACACCAATTGTGGAGATTAAAGTACTATAATGCCACTCTTACAAACGTCAAGGAATTCCAGCATATTCCAACTTAGTTATTGAAAGATAGATAATTAGTAGCTCTGTCACCTTGTATACCATTCATTTCAACATTGAGTACAAATTTAGACACTAACTTAGTTGATTTAATAATTAGAATTAGTGAAAGAGAGAAACCATACCTTGGGATTGATATGCTATAGAATCTGGTAAGCAGTGATGAATTCCAGCATATTGAGTCAGCAAGGTATTAAAAAAATACAAAACATTGAATCATATTTCTTAGTCTGAATCGGTGGAACAAACACGCTCCAAGTTTGGGTTAAAATACCTCAAAATCTTGTAACTTAGTTGTAAGTATCAATAAATCCATAAATTCCAGCATATTTTTGGGGCAGGCAAGATATGAAAAGATAGATAACTGTTTAGCGCTTGTCACCGAGGGGGTATTCTTGTGTGAGGTAGACAGATAGAGGCAAGGGGCATACTTCACGGGTCGCTGCCGTAATCAGGACCCCTCGATGAGAACCGGGTCTGCCCTCCGATGACCCATATTCAACCTCTCTCCTCTGGTCCAAACTTACGTTCTCATTTCCTTTTATCTCTGTATCCTTAAGATTTGACATTTCTCTCTAGTACCATGTTGCTTTTCCACTTTCTCTTCCACCCCACTAATTTGTCCTCTCTTCTGAACTACCCAATACTTCATTTCTTTTGTTGTCCTGTAACTCTGTCTGTTTTCTTGTATTCTATAATTTGTTCGCCTTCCTTTTCTCATAATTTCTTCATCATATATATTTGAAACTCGCTTCCTATCTTTCATCTTCTCCTTTGTGTGTGTGTTCCGTAGGCTTTGCTCTTACTGTATGTGTTACCTTTTCTCTACCTATCTTGTATCTACATGTACATCCATTCCCTCATTCTCTTTCGCTTTGTTTTATTGGATCACTCTCTCTCCCTCTCTCTCTCTCTCTTTCTCTCTCTTTCTCTCTCTCTCTCTCTTGTTCTCTCTCTTTTATCTTTATCTTTATCTCTTTCTCTCACTCTCTCTTTGACTCTTGTCCTCTCTCTTTATCTCTTTTTCTCTCTCCCCCTCTCTCCCCTCCCCTCTCTCTCTTTCTCTGTCACCCCTTCTCTCTATCTATCCCCCTCCCTCTATCTACCCCCCTCCCTCTCATTCTTCCTCTTTATTTCTTTCCCATTCTCTCTTCTTACCTTTCTCTCTCCATACCTGTCTCTCTGCAGTACATCACACCAAGCTGTGAAGAATGCCTTAGGCTTCAAACCATAGCAATGCATGTACTTTCTCACATTTTTGCAAGATCCAAAGCCTCTTGACCGAGGG
This sequence comes from Strongylocentrotus droebachiensis, assembly GCA_035222895.1. Lineage (NCBI taxonomy): Eukaryota > Metazoa > Echinodermata > Echinoidea > Camarodonta > Strongylocentrotidae > Strongylocentrotus > Strongylocentrotus droebachiensis. The sequence goes on from JAVYIG010004365.1 coordinate 133,311, forward strand.
AAAAAGTCACCTAGATTCATTGCAATATGTGAGGGCTACCAATCATGGAGTTTGCAGGCATAAACCCTCGTTAATTTTTAACACACAACAGAGAGTCTGACTGTTTGACTTTAGACTGAACTTTAGAAGCAAACAAACTTGTACCCTTTGCAAAGATACATTTAAGAATCATATGTTTTGGTTGTTGTAATGGGAACTCTATCTATTTTCAAGCCACTTTAGGAAGAGTTATTCACACTACTGTTGAATAATTTATTGTTTATTTATGGTGTATCCACATCTTCATTAGATCACACATGTAGCCTATGTCTCCTTTATAAAAGTTGTAGATTAAATAAAACGTCAAATTATTATGCTAAACCTTTATTTTTGTGGGGAGGAGGTCGGGGTGGGGGGGGGGGGGGTTGTTTTTGTTGTTGTTGGTGTGTGCCTACATCATGGTACATGTACATGTACTTTTATATGAATTCAAGGGTTACCTTATTTGCCTTGCTTTGTATAAAAATGATGGATTCACAGTCAAATATTGTCCGAGCTTATTATCATTCAATTCTAAAAATGAAATATGTTGTGGCAAAGTATATTATATGATTGATATATACGTGTCTCTGTCTGTGTATAAATTCATGTACATCATCAGTTTAAATTTCCAACATGTTCAATACAACATGTGTGAATATGCATGAAGAAGAGACATTGGTTTGATTTAGCTGCATTTTGCAGGGTCCAGCTGAATTGTGCAAAAAAGTGCACAGCAGTGCATTACTGTCTAATGCTTTCCTATGTTGACAAACATATGAAGTTTTAAGGAATGTGTTTTTCTTCTTTTTTATTATCTTTCTTATTATCTTTCTAACATTTTATAACCTTGATGATATAATAGAGCTAAAATGGAAGAAAAGGAGGTATTCTTTTTTCATAAATCTGCTATCCTTCAAGAGTTGTTTATATCCCAATTTCACACTTTTACATCCGTTTTCTAACAAAACGCACAGAGAAGTATTTTTCTCTCATTAAGATCTCTTGTTGAAGAAGCTTTGGGGTGTGAAATTTTTCGCTCAAAAGGGGTGAAAAGCACCTCATCTGTGGCTTCATATGGCTTTTAAGCCGGTTGTTGAATCAGATTAGACCAATTTGTCAGCTCAGGTGGAATTAATTGGTTTGGGTTAATGTGTTGAATCAGTCAATGGGCAAGGAATGGGAGCAGGAAAGGGATCAAGATGACAGAGACCCGGTGCGTGGGTGAACATACTACATGGCACAGATGTCAGGTTTTTTTAGCTCCCTACAATTCTCAGAAAATAGTTTATGTAATGCTTAAAGGTAAAGACCAGTATTGGAAACGCCCCAATTTCAAAAAATGAAATGGAAGCTCTTATTACCAGTCATGTGAAAGAGTATGTTTTGACTAATATATGATGATAACAAATTTGCCGGAAAACCGCCTACTAATTGATATATTTGTGTCGCGCACGTGTGCGTAGTCCCATATACATCTTTCTGTGTACAGTGCTTGTAACTTTACGAAGACTGGGCCAAATTTCTTATCATTTTGATGATTCCAGAACCTTGCAGTACACACCAATACTTATATGCTAGATGATCAACATTTTCTGATCGATTCCACAACGTTTCTTTCACGATGCAATCGCATGACCATAACTGGTCTTTATCTTTAAAGCCCCTCTAAAGTGTTGGGAGCCCCAAAGTCGCCAAAAATGTGATGGCAAAATTTCACTCAAATTGTATCATAACTTTATCATAACTGTATCACACACTTTTGCAAAGATTTCTCCCCCAAAAATGTGTTTGAAGACAATTATTGATAAAAGATTGATAGGAAGGAATTCCTTGCGTGCTGAGCACCGAAATCGGTAGCCTAGCAAAGCCGGGGTAATATTGGAGCCCCTTGAGCACCTTGCAGGGTGGATATGTGTGCTACATAAATATCCAATATTATTATTATTATTAACTTCGGTTTTCTGTAGTACATAAGAGCACAATCTTCTGTTTCAATTTTCCAGACATTTGGCCCGCAACCCCTTCATCTGCGACTGTAACTTGAGATGGATCGCAGAGTACCTTGAAAGCAATCCTGTCGTTGAGACGAGCGGTGCACGTTGCGCCCGACCCGTCAGAATGGAACGCAAGCGGATCACGAACATGAAGAGCGTCAAGTTCAAGTGTAAAGGTATGTGACACAGATTTTTTTTTTTTCTGGAACAGTTTATTATTATTATTATTAGTAGTAGTATTGTTACTATTAGTATGTTTTATTACTGTTATTATTACTATTGTTATGTTTGTTGCTGTTGGTGCTGTTGCTGCTTTACACAAAATAAGCATGTATAAGTATGTATCTTGAATATCAATTTCACATAGAATGTAACTGTAACTGTTTCTGTTTCTTGAAAAAAATATTTATCATCAAGAGACAACAAAAATGTAGTTTTACAGGACATTGTTGTCTATATGAGTTATGAAACATTTTGCATTTCCTTGATTTCTGCTAATATAAGCCTTTTCATTTAGAATGTCATCCAAAAGTAATTTCCTCTTTAGATTTAAGCCATTACAAGTTGATGAATATACTTTTGTTTAAGGAGGTAGAGAAAAGCAATCTTCGTTTCTTGTATGTAACTGATGCTGGTATTACTATCAGGATTCATGTTCTTTCCATAAATGCGAATGGCCTACTCTAAGCTATTCTCAAAGTCTATCTTCCATTCCATATGCCCTCGTTGGGCTATTTCTTTGACAATCATAGCCAAAATTCAAAGATTGGAGATGTACAGAGGAAATGATTTGCATTTAGAGGGATAGGAAGACTATTTCCTCCATAATGCGTCTCCGTCTTACTTCCCTGCCTGGTGGTTTCACATCTAAGAAAAGAGATTCTAAATGGGTGCTTTCTCCATAAGCAGGCAATACTCTATCTATATTCATAGGGGTTTATGTTGGGAAGGGGGCTTACGGCCTAATACCGCTAATGCACATCTAGGGTCCGTATTTGTAGAGAAGAGATTTCAGCAGAAGTCAATGGACACAGTTAGACATTTTTTCTGAATGATGAATTTTACGGTGAAACGAGCGGGAGATCGAGTCGGTCTCAATATTACTCTCCGGAATAATTCATATCTCTAGGGAAAAATTTCAATGGGCCATTTTGATAAATGACAGGTAGTCTTTGCCACAAGCTCTAAGGGTATTGGTGCAAATCGTTATTTAAATGATTTATTTCCTAAATGTGGTGTGTTAATGATGTTCAGGTTATTGAACCCAGTAAAAACATGGAGAAACTTGCTCAGGACTTTGTAATGTCTCTGGTGTAATTTATAATGTCAAACAAATAATGTAGAATACAGCAGAATAGAGAGATATCCAGTGCTGTATTAATGATGACTATAATTTGAAGCACTTTGCAATGTTCTTATTTACCCCTGGGGACTGCATTTCAATTCTTACATGATACTTGTATTTCTGCAACTGATATATTTTCGAGAAAAATTTACATGGTGGGAGTGCAGTACTAAGAGTCTTCAAAGATAAGCTGACAACTTTACAAAAATGTTTGTAGATAAAATGAGGTAATTGGAAGAAAAAATTGAAAGCAAATTGAAATATTTTGGAGAAAAATTGTTTTTGTTTCTGTAACTTGGGAGGGAGGATTATGTTTTATGACCTTTTTGTGAGAAAGAAAATGCATTTAGCATCTAAAGTGCTACTAGATTCGGGAGAAAATTTTAAGTTTTTGCTTTTGTTTAAATGTTTTAATAAATTTTAGTGACATTAACAAAAGTTTGTTGGAATATACTTAATTTAGTGTTGTTTATAGATTTACTTTGCATGCATGTGTTTTCATTTTTAATTTGTATTTGATCATCAGATGCTGAGTATTACAGGACTGCCCAAGCCGGTCAATGTTTTATTGATCACGATTGCCCCGATGCTTGTACATGTCATGAAAGTATTGTAGACTGTTCTAACAGAGGGTTACCAACAGTTCCAGATGAAATTCCCACGTATACAACAGAATTGTGAGTATTATCCAACCAATCATGTAAAAAGTTTTCATGAACAAATATTGAATACACTTTTCATACACCGAACCATATGTATATTTTGATAGGAATAATGCAGGATTAATTTAAATAACTTATCTGCAGAGAAGTTAAAGATTGACTTAAAAGTCTTATGAGAGTGGGCATCCAATTGAGACTTCTTTACTAAATGGTCTTATTTTCAAAAGTTCATAAAGTCCATATTATCACTCTTATTTCATGTCTGGCATTTATATACCTCTTTGCAATTTTTACATAATGATAAAGTTTTAGCCTCTTTTAAATGCAGTTTAATTGACATTAAAAAAAATGCGCCTAACATGTATCTGCAAGTATTCACACATTTTGTTTTAGTCGACAAAACTTTTGTAAGTTTCAAAGGAAGACAAGATTTTTATGAAAGCTTCACAACTCAAAACTGCAGCCATGGATCATTGCGGAGCATGAAAATTTCTTGCCGCAAGCTGTCATTAACAATTCATAAAAGTTCCTGGTTTATCAGTATGACATTTTGATCTTCTTCTCCCTAGGAAATTGAATGGAAATGAGATTTCACGCATTTCTGCGGACGGGAAGTTCCTTCATCTGCCCAATCTCAAAATCTTGTAAGTATGATAATCAGAAAGAAGAATATTCATCTATGTTTCTTGCAGTCTTTCCAGTTCTTTTATTGACTTTCATACACTCTGAAGCAGTCAATATGTTTTCATATTTTTCCATTTTTAGTTTCTGAAGGACTTGATTGCAATTATACCTTCATTATCCTTCAGTTCCCTATATTTTCAATATGTATACTTTTGTTTTGTATCTACAGCACATGTATTATTCTACTGAATACAAAGTTTGAATGGTATTATACAGAGTATATATTACAATTGACATTGTATTTGTTAGTAGATACGATAAATGCTGGGGTGGGGTGGGTGGAGAGTAATTAACCTCTGGAAAGCTTAAAAGCTAATTCTGGGGAAAAAAAGATAAATAAATATTTTCATATATATGGCATTTGGAAAAATCTCACTCTTCAAACGCAAATCCCAAAAGAGCTTTTGAGAAGAGCAAGTATTATGTTATTTATCTAATCACTATCTGTGCAACCAGCCATAATGTATGTGTATTATTAGATATCTGTTTGTATTTACTGTGACGTGCTATCAACGGGAAGAAATCTGAGTTGCAGTTTGCTTTCACCGATTTGTTACTCGCTCTCTGAGCAGGTGAAATACGAGCTGAACCTAGTAAAATATTCATAAGCCATCAAGTAATCATTATCTCTTGAATATATCATCCTCATATATTTCTCATCATCCCTCTCATCCATCTCCCCCATCAATCCATCTATCCAGGGATCTCCGTGACAACCGCATCTCGGTCATCGAGGATGAGGCCTTCCAAGGAGCGTCTTCTCTCGTAGAATTGTAAGAATTTTTTCCTTTTTATTTCTCTCACCTTTAACCCCTCTTTTTTGTTTTAATCTGATTCTTGGTGTATTTAGAGTGTGCATGTGTGTATTCTGTTCTAGCCTTAATGATAATAATTCAGACAAAAATGTTAATAATCATATACTTTAATAGTTTGGATAAATGATAATTCTTAATTGGACTATTACAGATGTTGCATGGTAGTTGCATGATTTATTGGGGAATTCTGAGGGTTGCATTTCCTTTTAAGGCCTTTGTGACTTAATTAATAAACTGGATTTGTGTAACAACAAACATGTACATGTACACACACATATGTAGAGTTGCCTTTAATTGTTCCTGATCTTTCAAACAGCCAGTCATATGGACTACCTTTATTTCTTCTATAAAATCCCATCCAATAAAATCCCAAATTGATACATCTTTCCTCTTTAGCTAAAACTCCTCTTATTCTTCTTTTTATCAAAGGACATTTTATTTGTTGATTCTTGATTGATGTTGATGCTGTTATCCTTCCCCAAATATTTTCCCCATTGATAAATGAATGCTTTGATTTCTAAAAGCTCAGTGCTTTAGTGCATGCTTTTACATGTATCAGAGGGTGGTAAGCTGAGGCATTAATCTTTGCACTATACCCAGCTTATGCGCTAAATTCCGACTCAATTTTGAGGGTAATTGCTAATATTATGTATGACAATTGAGCATGCTTATAAGATGGTAAAGAAAGAATTATTATTTGCTTGGTTTCATCCATCTAGATATTTTGAAATTGCCACAAAGCAGAATGCAGTAGAATAATAATAATAAAACAAATAAACACATTGACCAGTCTCTGTATATTTCATGATGTGAGCAATTATTTTGTTAAAGAATATAAGTGGGCAGGAAAAGATAGATTTCTTCTATATTTAGATTTGTATCTAGAAAACAATTGTTACAACTTTAGATTTTCCCAAATTTGTTCAAATTATTTCAAATTGTATGTTACCACCTCTGAATTTTATGATGTGAGCAATTATTTTGTTAAAGAATATAAGTGGGTAGGAAGAGATAGATTTCTTCTATATTTCGATTTGTATCTAGAAATGCCCTTTTTGCAAGTACTTTATTTCAATCAACCACAATCTCCTCTTTTAAATTGAGTAAAGATATATGTTTTAGTTTTCTAAAGTTCAATTCTAAAATTTATTGTTTTTCTTTTTGTAATATGCTTCATGTGGACAAATTACATGTATGTTCTCTTTCCTTCTGAACAAAAAATAAAAAAGATTAGTGAAAGCCCCCTTGCTTCTTGTCTGTTAAAAATAAAAGGCCTCTGTTACATGTGTGCCATAGTATTCTTTTCTGTTGTTGACCGTTTGTTTTTTATTTCTGTCAATTCCCCTGTATCTCTCGTTCTGTTCTGTGCTCATTTGGAATATGAAGAATGCTCACGAACAACAAACTGAGTAATGTCACCGGACGCTCTTTCGTAGGACTCAAAAACCTGCGGACGCTGTGAGTATAACGATCGAAAAACCACCAGCCTGTTTCAAGCATCGTGGCATCTTACTTCTTGAATTTTCAGCGCACGAGATTTCATCCATTTCTTTATTTCCTTTAAATTCTTTTTTGTTTGTTCATTTTGGTGGAAATTTTCCTTTTAGTTTAACAACCATGGTAACAGGATGCTCATTTCTTAATTATTTGTAATTCAACTATTTAATCTCATTTTTAATAACCGTTTAATCCTTGGGGAAATATGAATCACAATTTGATAAACATCTCAGGACTGTGTCTTTACAAATATCTGGAAATATTTGTACATGTTCTCCCTCATTTGCATTTTTTTTTTTTTTTACACATTTCAATCCTTTGTGAATTGTGACTATCAAATTGTTAACAGAGAACATTAATCAACTCTGTTATTTTACAAGTAGTTCCTTAAAAATGTTGAGCAAACTTTCTCAAGAACATTAGTGAATATATGAAGATCAAATTGAAATTAGTCAAAATCAATCAAAGTAATTCTAAACCTGAAGACTTGTTAGTCCGAGATGTTATCTTAAAGTGATTCTCTACCAATTCCCCAAAGATTAATACCTTCCTAACTCTTCAATATATAACCAATATTTAATCAACCACTAACATTTCCATACCATTTTGTCAGCTTTATATACCCCATGGTGAGACTTGACTGTATAGTTTGCATTCTTTAAAAAATTGTTGGGTTTTCTGAGTGTATTAAGACACTAAATTCAGGCAATTGAATCGTCTTTTTCTAGATTTTCTTGGATAATGAAATAAAAGACACCCCATAAACCAACAACAACTGCAACAAAAGTGCATAGTTTAAAGTGAAAACCAAAACAATTATGTATAAAACATACATGAATCTCAAAACGATGATGAATTTGAATGAAAAGTCAAATCTGTTAATGCGATCCTCGTGCAAAATGGGATTGGGGTTAACAAATGACTTGCAGACGGGAGAACAAAGTGAAGTGTTTACGGACAAATAAAGACGTCACTCTTGGTATTCACCGTCATGTATCACAGTATGCTAACACACATGGTTCACTCACTTGGCTGGTCGATGCAGTGCATGGTGTATTAACGATCCCTGTCAGGGTGTGATTGCGCATTTATTTTCACAGCTTTAATCCAACCAGGTCTAACACTCTTGCATATATACTCATCTAACCTTTTAACCACTTAACCAAGCCATGTTTTATTCTTCCTAGGACTGCTCACTTAATATCACATTTTTGTTGTTCTTTCATCACTTTAACACCCCTTTTTCCTCCTTTCACCGGCTAATTCATGATTCATTTTTCTTTCAGGGCGTTAATGCATACCTATACTGTATCAGGCTGTGTAAAGGAGGGAAATATCGGCCCTTTTTCCTTTTTTATTTCTCCTTTTTACAACACGCAGCACCACTTCTTCTTTTCTTTGAATGGAATGTTTTAATTTCATGTATGATTACCGTTTCCTTTTATTTTGATATACCAATATTTGACTGGAATATTATGAATGTTTTGAGATGCAACACTTGCATGAAGGAAGTACATTGTTCATCAAATATCAGATTATGGAATGCTCACTGAAGATGTCATTTATAACAATATTATTTTCCAAATATATGCATCTATATTATACTGGTTTGTCTGTACATGCACCCACAATTTTCCCCCCAAATCTGATGTTTGTACATACATGTATTCTAGGTGTTTTTATTATGCTATTGTAAAAAGTTGTTTACGACAGAGATTTACATTTGAATGGATATCAGTAATACAAAGATTACAAAGCAAAGATACAATTTAAAATATAATGATAATTTAAGCATTCTTTCATATAGGTAAACAGAAAATGTTGAAAACTAAAAGAGTAGCAGAAATAAAATATTTCTGAAGTGCTCCTAAAGATCTATGGGGGTTTCAAGTCAATTACACTGAGGCAATTACAAAAAGCTGATCTGCAATTGAAATGAAATTGGTATTGTCTAGAAAAATCTAGAAATCTTGAAATCCAAAATAAATGATCATTACATTTTTAGTTCCATGATACAGACAATTTCTTCTATGATCTTCTATATACCCTTTGACATAGCCCTTATCAGTACACCACGCGAGTCTTCCCTTTCCCCTCCCCATACCACCTGTTCCTTCTCGTCTCATTTGGTACCTTACATCACTACAAAATCCACCTCCCCAACCTGATCCCGTCCCCGTTTTTTCACGGGACTACATCTAAGTCCTCTCCATCAACACCACTTCATATGCTTCCGATCTCTCCATGTGTATAAAGTCGGAGAGTAAAAACAGAGCAGGGGAAAGAAAAATCAAACACTTTGCTTTCGTGACAAGGTGGTAGGAGGAGGATTCTCTGCTTGATCTGCACACGCGGGGCCCGACTCAGAACCCTTCCCCGCGCACCCTTAGAGCTCCCAGTACGGAACAAGGGATGGCATGTGTTTGAAAGAAAAATCCCGGGTGTGAGTTTAGATTACGTTGCTCTAAACATTCGAGCCATAATTATTGTTGTCCCTAAACCCTCCGTCAACATTGCGCAGCGATTGTTTGCGCGCCAGACAATCCCCTTTCTGTATAATGATGGAAGAGCTGGCAAGGCTGTGAGAAATGCGTCCGTCCACCTGATGTTTACAGAGCAAGAAAAGGAGAAAGGAATTTGGAAGGAATATGTGCCGCATTAATGGGAGATTTACTTGCAATCAGTGGGAGGCGTGGATTTCATTTTTCATCATTTTTTGTATTTCATATTTCCATCAAATACTCATCATTTGTTCATGAAATACTCATCATTTTTTCATGAAATATTCATCTTTTCCATGACACATACATCATTCTAAGTCCTACATTCATAATATAAAGCTTCATCCAGTAGTCTCTGGTATTAAACTCTCATCATATTTGCATAATATCATCATATTTCATCATTTTCCATTAAAATATTTGCCATTCATCATTAAAAAATCATATTTCATTACAGTACAGTGTATGTTCATTTTTTCATTAAAAGTAATAACATCTCAGCAACTAATGATATACAAGCTATTCATTACCATCAAACATCTATTAATATCCATTCGCCAAAAGGTATATCCATGGACATGCATCAATCGCCTTTCATCTTGATATATATTTCATATTCATAGGTCATTAACTTTCATAATGTCATACCATAATACTCCATCAGAGTTTGAATGTCAAGTCAAAAATTGTAAACAAGACGCATGTTGGATGTAATTAACATATACCGGTAATTCACATTAGATTTGATGTACATTTCATACTTTTAATATAATAAAATATTTAAATATTAAAATTATATTGTTGATGTGTTTCAAGAAGATTATGATCTGGTTTGTATTCAATTATCACAAGATGCGACTTTTTTGGAAAGAGGGGTGGGGGACAAACAAATTTTATTTTATTTCATTAATTTCCATGCTCATTGACAAACATGAAGATTTATATTATACACATTCATAAATATCTCCATGAAGATCTCCATGAATGAAAGAAATCAAGGGATGTCATACAGACCCCTAAAGCTAAACATGACCATCAATCCATCACAAAACCTATCAAACTTGACAGGGTTTTAAAAAATAGTTACAGGGGACTTTCTGTCATCCTTGGGCACCAATTTGACTTGGGTAATTTTCAAATTTAGTGTAGACAGGTTCAGAAGAAAAGGTAGAAAATATTTAGCCTCCTTTGATGGTTGTTGTTGAAGGACCTATCAACATGGCCATAAATCATCCATGTAATGATGCAGTCCTAAAGAGGAGGGATATTCATAAGGCCTGTCTCCATCAGCTTGAGATTGCCAAATAGCTCGCTATTTCTGATTTGAGAAATAATTCCAAAGTTACAAATCGCGTCTTCATCAGCTCGAGACTTGACCTTGAAACTTGAAACTCAAGCTCGAGAAATTAGCTCGAGATATTTTGCTCAGCGTTCGCACCGGACGATTAGCGGGACATTTTTCCAAATAATAATAATAATAATATTTAATTTGTATATAGCGCTTAATACAAATGTCTCTAAGCGCTTTACAAATTGCGGGATATTTTGCAATCTAGCCCAAGATATCTTTGGATGATTATTTCGACCAAATATCCCGCTAATTGCAATCTCGAGCTGATGAAGGCAGGCCTAAACACTCCCTCCAGTTTCCTGTATAAGAGCAAGCAGTGTGATGAAAATATTTCAAGGAGATGAATTAAAGTGTCTGTCCTCAGGTGTGTCAAGGTCTGTGGGAATTTTCAGTGGGACGAGACATTTGAAACCTTAGGAAACACATTGGCACATACACCTGTACATGTACATGTTTGAGGCAAACTTATAAACTTCTTACTCTATATCCTCGCCATGTTTTTCAGGGTTGGAATTTCTTTTCACTCTTATCTTATCTCTCCTCCTCCTCTTTTTATTCTGTCTCTTGCAGAATTAGACTTATTCTTTAACTGGGAATTACTTTATTACACACATAGTGTAATATTTCAATATTGTTCATGTATTTATCTCATTACACTATAAAAACAATAGCACAAAACACATTTTACTAGGGATATTTTTCTTTAATTTTTTTTATTATTGGAAAAAAAATCAACAAGTTTAAGATAAATTCATCATTGTAATACATGCAACTCCTTCATAATATGTACACACATCACACCATGACCATCAACAAATTATTTGAAATTAACATAAAGTTATACCAACATAGGCTTTATATCAATTAAGGTCTTTCAGTTCGACATTGATAGCTATTAAAGGGACTTATCATGTGTCAATCAGTAATGCATGGTTTACGTTTTCTTCATGTACGCAGGATGCTACGAAGCAACAGACTATCTTGCATCACCAATGAGACCTTCACTGGACTCAAGGCTGTCAGACTTCTGTAAGTATTATGGTCTCCTTATAAATTCATAACTTTCTCATTTGTTCGATTTCATTCAATTTTTCACCAGGCTACTTCTCTGTTTTTTCTGTTTTCCTCTGGATGGTTTGCTATCAAGGTTCCCCTTAAATGTTTTTATGAGTTCAAAATTTTAAATTTGCTGGCAGCATATACATTTCCAGGAGTTGTATGAAAATTTAAAAGTTGGATATATATAGTAGAGGTGAATATTATAATCTATTCCCAAAGTTTCATTGTTGGATATGATCTAATATGTTATAACAGGCAATTTCCATAGATTCCAAAATGAGTTATGTTAGGTTTAAAAGAGTAATTGGAAGTGGATGGATGAAAGAGCGAAAGTGAAAAAAGAAATTGCATATTTGAAAGGAAAAAGGTAGGAAGCAAAAGATTGAAACAGTGGTTGAGCTTAATATAGAGGAGGGAGATACATCACATTCAATTAAAGCTTATCTGCCGTAGTTAACATGAGGGATTAGACCGCTCTGCAAGGTCACTGGACAGGTGGTTATCTCATTAACTCAGCTCTCAGTTAACATAAGAAAAAAAGGATCATGGGGGACCAATGGTCACCGATTAGGCATTGTTTGTTATATAGAGGGCGCAAGTAGCTACCAGTAGTGCAGTGGGGCTTTAAGAGATCGATGAGTAAACAAGGAAAAGGGAAAAAATACTCTTGAGTAGAGTGCAAACATTATGAGATCTGATGCATGCCAAAGTGGACACGATGTCATCTCGACACGTCTGATGATTATCAAATTGGCATCACTCACCGGTGCTGTCGGACGATCGTAGTTTCTAGCATGTCATGATACTTCCGATGTCCACTTCCGATTTGAATCTCCAGTTTGTCATTGCCAATTAGATATTTGATGAATGGCTACGTCTGACCTCAAAGGTAACCCTAAGATACTACAAGGTTTTTTTTCTTTCAGGTATTCAGGCACCCCCCCCCCTCCCCTATGGATTAAAGTCTGTACTCAAATCTAAAGATATTCGGGCGGTTGATGACATGTTAGGGTTAGATCCCATGTGTATGGATGTGAATCTTTCTCTTAGCATGGGATTTACTCATTTCCTCTCACGGAAAATTTTGAAAATTTTAGATTTTCCGTTTTGGTATCGAATCCTGAATTTTGTATAATCATACTTTTATTTTCACTGACCAGCATTGTCAGTCACAAAATATAATCAATGTGTTGTGAAAAAGAGGAGGTATCCATTTGGAAAGTTTTACAGGCAGAGAATATTGAATGTTTGGCAACCCTAAATTAGAAATATGTGTTGATCTCAGATATATGAATGCATACCTTTCCACATTCAAACATAATTTACAGTAATGAGATATGTGCCTACATTTATAAACTAAGAAAAGAAGATGACATTCCTATAGTTGAAAGTTTATGATAACTTTGTCCAATACAGGAAAGTGTTTAGATTGTGCATTTACTTCTCATAATAGTAAGAGATCTTAACCTCAAGGATAATCAAATTTACAATAAAAAGTGATTACAATACTATACATACTCTCAGCTGACATCCATTCTTCATATCTCTTTCTATATTTAATTTATTGCCTGGATGTCTAGAGAAAATGTCATTTGACATAATCATCTACAAAAGAATCTGTTAACCCACAACAGTTGCATGTCAAATAGGTCATAGGTCTTTGTAACTTCTTATCTGTCAGGAGATATCGCTTCTTGAAAATTAAACAGCAGTAGGCAGTCTGTAGGAGTATAAACTGTCTTATCTAATCCTTTTGTAGATGCTCAATACAAATAAAAAAAATTATGACAGTAAGTGATATGTTGCTACAGTCTATAATAAATAAAATAATTTTGCTGTTGGTAGAGAAAAAAAATTGGAGAAACTTTGCAGTCAATGATTAAGATTTTGTTCGCATCAACTTACCCATGTGTTTCCTGTATCTATTTGTATCAAATGTTGCTGCATTTTTTTGCAGGTATAAGCTACACTAAATGTTCATTGAAATATCGGGAACTCAATTTTCATTGCATCACAAAAATCATGACTTTTTAAAAACCCCATCTCACTTGGAGGAATGATTGTTCTAAAAACGATGAAGTCAAATGACAGAATGACAAATATGATTATTCATCACACGCTGTTATTCTAGTCAATGACAGATTTCTGGTACCAAAAATTGCTTTATCATTTTTCGGAAACAAATTCTGTCTCCGAAATAGTTGGCATTTTATGTCAATTTGGCTGAAAAGGAAGGAGTCTAATGACTTCTTCCTATGTGGGTCAGGTTCAGGGTCAAAGTTGTTACTCCGTAATTATATCGTCTTTAAAGATTGGTCATAAATAACAAAATTTGCTGTCTATTTCATAAATGCCAAAAAACCTTTTTTCCCAACTCACAATGTATATGTATGACTTTACAGACTGCTAAGCCTTTTTTGTACAGTATTAATTGTATTGAAATCTAGGCACCTGAGAAAAAAAGAGAAAAAGATAAACATTAAAAGACTTGATCTCTTGCCATAAATTTAATGGTTATGTGGATCTGTTGTAATGTATTTGTTTAGCCGTAAATTTTAGCATTTAGCGTCTACGCATTCACTTAAGAACAATGGATATGTTATTATTTCATGAGAAAATAAATATTTATTTTTAAGTTGCTAGATTGAAGGAATCTCTCCCTTTCTATGTCGATCTCTCTGTCTGCCGATCTCTGTTTTATCTGTCTCTGTCTGTCTCTCTCCCCCTCTCTCTCTCTCTCTCACTGTTTAATTTTCTTTATTTGTTTTCATTTGATTGGGGGGGGGGTGTGGATATCCCACTGTTCCCCAAGTTCTTAAGCAACTGTTCATATCAACCTATACTTAAGTTTGTTCCAATTTTTATTTTAAGTGTATTTCTTCCTTTTTACTTGTTCTCAGGTCCTTGTATGATAATGCCATCAGCACCATTATGCCTGGTTCCTTGGATTCTATGAAAGCTTTAGCAACCCTGTAAGTATCATTCTTCTGTATGACATATATTTGTTATGCTTTTGTAATGTTATTTGTGTTCTCTCTGTTTCTTCTCTCTCAGTTTTCTCTTGTGCTTTTTCTTTCCATCTGTTTTTTGTTTTGCTTTTTTTCTTCTCTTTCTCTTTTCCTTATTACTCTCGTTTAAAAATCTTTCTGTTTTCCTTTTGTCATCTTTTCTTTTCTGCATGCTTTGTTTCTCTTTTTTTCTCTCTGTTTCTCTTTTAGTTTCTCTGTAAGTCTCTTTCTCTCTCTCTCTCTCTCTCCCTCTCTATCTCCCTCTCTCTATCTCCCATCTCCTCTCTCTCCCATCTCCTCTCTCTCTCTCTGTCTCGGTCTCTCCCCCGCTCTCTCTCCCTCTATCCTCTTCTCTCTCTCTATCTTTCCCTCTCTCTCCCTCTCTCTCCCTTCTTTTCCCTTTTTCTTCTCTCTGTCTCTTTCTGTGTATTTTTGTCTTTTTTCTCCCTCTCTTTCTCTCTCTTTTTCTCTGATCTCTATGTTGGTATGTCTCTACGTTTGCTCCCCGTCTTTGCGAAACCTGTTGCCAAGACTCCATGCGTCCACATATCCATTGTCTGACCTAAATTTGACTCTCTTTGTGGCTACCACTTCCAGCTCGAATTATCGTTTGCAATCCGATCCTAAGAGGAAAGGGGAGTGTGGTCAATAAATGTTGACAGATTTCCTTCATGTGAGGTCTTACAGACTTCCAAATATATATCTTCTGCTGATTCATCTGAATTCGGATTTAAGCAATTGTCAGAGATACCCCAGTTATAGTTATTTGGATTATATGATAGATAGATATGTATGACATGAATGTTAAGGAGTTAGTTTAGGACAGAGAAAGTTGACTGTACATGTAATCAACATCTTTATTCCAAATGATCAATATCGATGCTTTCCTTAGATAGATCTTTCTGCATTCTCAATAATTAACAATTTAATTTACCAATTTAAAATATTCAAATTACATTTACATGTTTGTAATTACCAATATATGGTATAAGTATTGTCATATTCAGAATCTTACCAGTACCCAAAGAGATGCAGCATTCACTTTATTTTTATTTGCAGCTTTATCTCAATGATTACATGTCTATTTTAATCAAAATTTGTGAAGTAAGAAAAATGATTCTACAAATCTGACACTCAATATTGAGCCTTTCCAAATGTATTAATCAATCTGCACAATATATGCATTGCTTTTATTCTATAAGGAATCTTCTTGGAAACCCATTGAACTGTAACTGCCACCTGTCATGGTTACCTGACTACCTGTCTGCTCGTAATATCATCACCGGAGAACCACGCTGCCAGGAGCCCTCTACACTCCAGGACACACCCATCGCGACACTCCGGAGAGACCAGTTCACCTGTGAAGGTGAGAGAGATGATGATGATGATGATAGTGATGATGATGATGTTGGTGATGGTAATGGTGATGGTGTGATGATGATGATGATGATGATGATGATAATGATGATGATGTGATGATGATGATGATGATGATGTGATGGTGATGGTGATGGTGATGGTGATGGTGATGATGATGATGATGATGATGGTGATAGTGAGGATGATGGTGATGATGATAGTGAGGATGATGATGGTGATGGTGATGATGATAGTGAGGATGATGATGGTGATGGTGATGATGATAGTGAAGATGATGATGATGGTGATGGTGATGATGATAGTGAGGAGGATGATGATGGTAATGATGATGATGATGATAGTGAGGATGATGATGATAGTGAGGAGGATGATGATGGTGATGATGGTGATGATGAGGATGATGATGGTGATGATGAGGATGATGATGATGATAGTGAGGATGATGATAGTGAGGATGATGATGGTGAGGATGATGATGGTGATGATGATAGTGAGGAGGATGATGATGATGATGAGTGATGATGAAATAATCGATGACAAAATGGATGATGATGATGTATTGCACCTTGAATAGTAACATGGCAGTTCTAAATAAAACAATTTTTTAGCTATGTAGGTGTTACTTGACGTTTGGACACAATTGTAATTATTGTTTGTTTTCAAATAGAAACTTTCATAGTCTGAGAATCTTTACATCCACTTTATATCCTTGCATCATGTCTAAGAAGGCAATGCTATTTGACAGATCCTTCAGACGTACTTAACAAACATGTTCTGAAAGGTTCATCGATTCTCCTGTCATTATGTCTGGCTGCTGAATGAATTCCTCATATCGCAAGATTGAGGATGAGATTGCAAACATGTTTGTCCAATTATTTCTGACTCATCATTATATTGCAATGTATACCAGTCGACCAGTGGTCATTTCAGTTCATTGTGCATCGATCATTTAAGGTCATTTTAGTTCGTAGTGTGTACTCAGCGGTACTTGGCATGTAGAATATTCATTATAAGAATTGATAGATTTTAACAAATTTGAAAGGATCTGAAGAACTAAGTTATTGTAATATTTCAAATGTAAAGAAGATACTGAGACTAGAAGAAAGTTGATATATGTAAAAATATGTGTGTTTGCTTTTGGAAGAAGTCATAAGTAAACTTTAATATTTCTATGTTGGGGAAATACAGTGTAGGAGGAATAAAATCAAAAAATGTTATTGAGGTTCATATTGGTTACATTGTTAATCAGTGGTTAAAGGTAAAGACCAGTAATGGTCATGCGATTGCATTGTGAAAGAAACGTTGTGGAATCGATCAGAAAAGGTTGATCATCTAGCATCTAGCATCTGCAAGGTTCTGGAATAATCAAAATGATAAGAAATTTGGCCCATTCTTCGTAAAGTTACAAGCACTATACACAGAAAGATGTATATGGGACTACCCTATATCTCTCACACAACCATGAGAGAAACAAATTTACCAAATATATGAATTAGTAGGCGGTTTCCCGGCAAATTTTGTATCATCATGTATTAGTCAAAACATATTCTTTCACATGATTGATAATGAGAGCTTCCATTTCATTTTTTGAAATTGGGGCGTTTCCAATACTGGTCTTTATCTTTAAAGGGATTTTGTTATGATTTTTAAAAACAGTTGCAGTTACTAAGAATTTCAGCTATGGAAGTATTCAATCATTTTGAGGAAAAAAAAATAAGAGTACAGTCATGAACATTATGAAAGACCACCAAGGGAGAGAATCTAGATCTTCATTAATGTAATGTCTTCACCACTATATCATCTATTGTCTTGGTAATTACTTCTATCTGTGTGTTTCTTTTGACGACATTGCAGGGAACGATCACAACAGCTGCCTCCCCTCCCTAGCCTGCCCCAGGGAGTGTGCCTGCAGTGGTACTGTGGTCAGGTGCAGCCGCAAAGAACTCACACTACCCCCTCGTTTCATCCCAACGGGGGCTACTGAGCTGTAAGTCTACCCTCCCTTACCCCTCTCCCCAGAAATATGCGAGAGAAAAGAGTCTGAACATTAATTTCCAAGAAGGAAGGGGTATAATTCTGTGACATAAAGTATGTTGTCAATTTATTTCATCGTAATTCAGAAATATAGTGATGTGACCATTGACTGATGGTAGTTATCCTGGGAAGAAAAATTTGTTATTGCCCAAATCAAGAGATTTAAATTTTTTGATAAAATGGATAAGTATGGGATGATTAGAAGTTGAAATCAAAGTTTCAATAATAATAATAATAATCTGGATTTGTATAGCGCTTAATATAGAATACAGTCTGTAAGTGCTTTAGAGATATTATTACCCCGATTACCGGATTCATTTTCCACTCCCTGGCGAGTATTCTTACCATATGGTCACCGTGAGGGCATAGGCAATTACTAACACGAATGCTTAAGTCATCCTACGTGGTCCCCATTTCTCTCTTGGGTACTGAGTGGCAAATGTAGATTATTGCCTTGCCATTGGATATTAGTGCCGTAAAATTGATAAGCATGGTATAACTTTGTGTATATATAAAAGTAGAAATCAAAGTTTCAATGATTTCTTTCAGGTACCTGGATTCCAATCAGATGATCACTGTACCAGAGAGGCTGAGCAGTCTCAAGAGTCTTCATACATTGTAAGTTAAGAAACTGAATTAGCATATGAGAACACATCTTTAAAAATCCACTATTCTACCGTGACTTATTTCCACATCGAAATTCAGCATATCAGACATCTTATAGATCACTTATCAGCTTTCTCAACGCTTACCCTTCAATTAAATCTGTCAATCGAGGACCAACATGTGATGTTTAGTCCCCATCAGAATTAGTTGTTACCCTCTCTCCCATCGTGATACCAGTTTATGGTCTTATGAAGAAGGTTAATTGAACCTGTCTCAGATCTGATCCCTAAACTGAATTCCCACAGGGCCTATTTCCAGGATCCTATACCTCTCTTCCTTCCGATCTTAATTCATGCGCATCCCCTTACATCAGCAGTAATGAATAGACTTCCTAACTATCTCTTTCTCTCTATCTCTCTCTCCCTCTCTTTTTCTCTATATCTCTCTCTTTCTCTCTCTCTCTTTCTCCCTCTCTATCTCTCTCTCTATCTCTCTCTCTCTCTCTCTTTCTCTCTCTCTTTCTCCCTCACGATCTCTCTCTCTCTCTCTCTCTGCGCCCATGATTTTGATTGGTTAAACGAAGAGCATGGTTTTGTGGTCTAGCGTGTTATTTTTGAGTGATTATTTAATTGAATTACACATAATCAGGAAAGAGATGTTTGGGAGCTGTCATCCACTGTCTACACAGTATATTTTGCTCTTTTCAGGGTTATGTTAGAGGTTATGTGAGTTTAAGGGGACGGATGTAAGATGAATCGCATGTTAAACAAACGTGTCGCCATCATTTTCCTTGAAAATTAATGTTGAAAGAGATGCATCTGATACCATCCTCGGCTAACACGAACAAGGGCATAATAAGGTTTCTGGAGGTTGCTGTAAACATCAAATGCCTTTTAAGCTATACCTTTGTATTAGAATGTATATTGACTTTTAATTTTATTTCTATAGCACAAGTAATATAAATAAACATTTAACAACTAAAATTATTCATACCTTTACCAAGTTTTGTATTTTTTCAAGTATGTGAAAAATTGATATGTCTCTATTTTTGTTTCTTGAGAATGTGACATATGAAAGCTTACATCTACAAGTATTCAAAAAGGCCCTAATTCAACAAGTCCACTTTTCAATTTTGAGTTACAAAAAAACAAAAACACACACATTTACAAGGGGTATGATTGATTTATATTTGTTAGCTGTACATGTATATTCAGAAAAGAATGATATTTTATCGTTACAAAGAAATATTCTTACAGCATATGCAAGAGAAGAGTGGTTGTGTAAATGATTATTTTATAGATGTTTCTGATTAACCTTTTCAGAGACCTGAGCATGAACCAGATTGCCATGTTACCAGACTTTGCATTTGCCAACATGACCAAGCTTTCCACCCTGTAAGTATTCAATAACACTGTTTTTCTTCTTAAACATCTTCACATCTTCCCTCTTTTGATGTGCACGTGTAACTCCGTTTTTACAGACAGACTTGATTGCGTATGTCTGGCACTGACATTTTACATTTCTACCCTCTCCTGTATTTGTTCTTTCATGTCATGTTTTCTTGGAATGTTTGTACACCTGAATGAGAAAAAGTCTTTTTTTTTCCATATTTTCATCAGTAAAAGGAAGTTACCTGATTTGCAAGAAAAATATTCTCATTGTTCCCATCATTAATGAAATGAGACTCTTCAGTGATTCAAACTAGAATGAATTCTCTGTAGTGAGCAAGAAATGATATACTGTATGTCTGCCTTGTTGATCAGGTATACGCTTGGAACTAGGCTTACAGTAAACCAGCTAAGGTGAATCATGTCTGTCTAAATAGAACACGTTCGTAGAAAACGTTCGTAGAAAACGTTCGTAGAACACGTAGTCTACTGTTTACTACAAACGACTATGGCTGGCTTTGAAGGAGGGGGAAAGCGCAATACAAAGGTTGGTTTTGGGCTTCCTGGGATATAGCTCCAGGCAAAAGGGAAATACAACACACCTCATTAGAGGTGATGACAGCAGGAATAATCACTGACTGAACCTCCAAACTCCTGAGACACTCCATAGGAGGGGGGGATTTCCACCTCTGGTATGAGTAAGAGCTGGAGGAGGGGTGCATGGAGGGGTGCATACCCGCACCCCTATAGTGCTGATTCCATCACTCTGTAGGAATAGACATACCCTGCTTCCCCTCTCACTCCCAACCCACCTTCCTTTTCTTATCGGACCTTGAAGTCCGGCCGTCTCAACGTCCTGTACGTTGTGTCCTGTCATACCTTCCTCATAGCGTCTCTTGTCCAGTAATGTAGAACTGTTCTCAACAAGTCCTGCGTCAATGATGAAATCACCATTCCACAAATATATATGCCTGAATGCGTTCATGTATTTTCTTCTTTTAATGGTTAGATTTTGGTTTAAAATACTGCCGTGTATTACTTCCATTTGTCTTGAATCAACTTCAAGAGTCGATGAATGAATTTTACAGTGGGGATAAGTGTTTCTGTTTCTGAAAGATAAAAAATGTAGCCATTCTGAGATTTGCCCCATACTTTCATCTGAAGCTTTATTTCCTTGTAGAGGCAGTGAATATATAAGCAGACAATCTTAAGTAATCTGAAGTAATATATTTTGATTTTGGTTAATCTGTTAGGTACAACATGATTCTGATATAAACATGTATTTTCCATAGACACTAGCTGGAGTATTCAAGGGGTTAAGGTCATTCTGAAGAAACAATTTTTTTCAGTGTCCAGTCTGAAAGAGATATGTCATTAAATACAGACTTCTCCCTCACTTCCCTTCCCTGGTCAGTTTCGTGAAATGGAAATTCCTTCTAATTTGTTTTTTTGTAAATATCAAGCAAATTACCACTATTCACAATCAGTGCATTCAACTTCTTTCCTGGGGAGTTTCAGGTCTATAAATGCGAAGGTCCTGTCCCCTTTACGTAGATTGCGGGTTTTTAATTGAGTTAGGATCTTGTGGTATCCACCTTCAAGGAGAGGTGATTAAATCAGGTGGCATTTATCATATCTGGGGAAGTTCCCTGTACTCTGTCCTCTTCCAAAATTGTAATTTGCCCCCTTCTGAAATTGTAATGCATGCCCTGTTTCTAATTTCCCTCCAACAAGGTTATATTTAGAGGTTCTCTATATTTGTTTCAGTTTGATATTTTAAAGACCTTCTCTGTTTTGTTTACTTCTGATTCAGTCTTCCCTTGCTTTAATTACACCAATTAAACACAAAAACCCAAGATCACTTTTTGAAACAATTTGAATCATATACTGTACGTACACGTAGTCCTGTTTCTGTTTCAAACCAATAAGTATTGATTTTGCACTTGTATTGTCAGTAAAATTAGCACTGAATGTATGCTCTATGAGCCTGACTGTTTTATAGATCATGCAAATTTCTCAGAGAGTGATTAAAGGTAGGTGCACCGATGCACACTTAATCTTATTGTCAATTGGTCATCTCATCTCATCTTGTTTTAACCTTCTTTCTTATGTTGCAGGATCCTGAGTTATAACCGTATCAGCTGTATTCCGGATGGAGCATTCATGGGACTCAACTCTCTCAGAATTCTGTAAGTATATGATATATCAGGTGATCTATAGAGAGCAAGCTTTACTGAAACTATGAAACTATTGAAATCAAGCCCTTTCAGTGCAACATTTTAACCATCCAAATCCTTATGTTGTATGTCATAATTCGGGACTATATTGTATTAAGAAAGGAATGTCTTTCTTCTTTAAATTCAAAATTGGCTAAAAAATTGTGAACTTTGCTATGGTGGATCACTAAACATTCTTGAAATCATATTGTTAATAAATGGTTGATC
Source organism: Strongylocentrotus droebachiensis (assembly GCA_035222895.1). Taxonomy (NCBI): domain Eukaryota; kingdom Metazoa; phylum Echinodermata; class Echinoidea; order Camarodonta; family Strongylocentrotidae; genus Strongylocentrotus; species Strongylocentrotus droebachiensis. The sequence goes on from JAVYIG010004365.1 coordinate 156,100, forward strand.
AAAGGGACATGAAGATATTGAAGACCACACATAATGCTCATTGTTCTGTGCATCAGTTGTGATATTTAATAAAGAAAGCAATAACATTGCATAAAGCTAGTATCAGTTTCAAACATCTAAACGTTCGTCGATGCTCCGTTCCTTCCGTGAAAACAACATGCGCTCAAACTTATGAACTCCCTGGTCGCTGAGTCCCTTCCACAACCTTAACCATCGCCAGACTCTCCAATGTATCATTTCCTTTCCATCGTTTCCATTGTAACAATGATTGTCTTCAAACTCTGGAATAATTCACCGGAAGGGAGGGGATGATGATTAGATGATAAACTCTTCATGTATGGCTGGATTATTTTAGCAGAACAAGAGAAACAGATATCAAAAGTCATCTGCCGAGTATAATAAAAACATGATATGTTTAAGTTATCATCTGCTATGAATGAATTTCTGTATAGTTTTTAAGGTAAGATGATCCATTGTGCAATCTGTATGTTGTTTGTGCAGTTATATAAAGGAGGAAAGATGAGTCTTAATGTTCACCTGTGAAAAATTAGGTAGGGAAGTATCTCCTGAGGCCTGTTTTCATCAGACCGAAGTTGCAAAATAACACATTATTTTCAGACTTGGTATATTTTCCTGAAGCTCAAAATTTCGTCTTCACCAGACCGACACGCTAATCACAAACTAGCTCGGATGAGTGCAAATTAGCCCGCCATTTTCCAAATAGCGGGCTAGTTTGGAAGCAAGACCAATATTTCTTGGGATATTTTCTCTACCAAATAGCCTGCCAATTGCAACTGCGAGCTGATGAAAACGCTAATTAGCTGGCTAATTTGAGATCGGGCTAGTTAAAATAGCGGGTTATTTTGCAACTTCAGTCTGATGAAGACAGGCCTTTGGTGTATCAGTTTCTTTAGTTAACCCATTCACTATGAGAACATATCGGCTTCTGTATTATGTCTATGGGAATGAGAACATTCAGCAGGTAACAGGTTAATATAAGAAAGACCCATCAAGAATGATAATTAGATCAAGGGTTAAGCCATGGAGGAAGTTGAATGTCAAACTGATTGGAAATGTTTTATGGATGTTTTTCCCCCAGCATAATTGAATTGTGGAAGTGAGGTTTTAGGATGATGTCCGTTGGTTGTTTGTAACAGATCATGAATTAACATTGCATTTCTCTTTCTGGGATAGTGGCTCTTGGTTGTATCCAAGATGTTTTTTTTCCATTATCAAAGATCAAACAAATTTACTTAATTTGTCATTTCCGATAATTTAGAAGGTTTCTTAATCTTTCATGAAATGCAGAGTGGGAATTTGGACTGGTGTGTTTTGATTTGTTTAGTTTTGGTTATATTTTCCAGTTTAATTCCATATTTGGGGAATAATAATAAATCTACAATTCACCATCATTTATACACCAGAAAAGGATTAGGCACAGGTTTAAATTTTCTCATATTCAGCATCATTTGGATCAATCATCCTTTTCATTATAAACATGGAAATCTGATGAACATGCATTACATTATTTTTATAATTCACAAAATAAACTGATACACAAGGGGCATATTGATTTCTTATCTTAAATGAAATAGCTTGGTTGATCATAGTTTGACTTCAGTTGGAGTTATCATGCAGTGAAAGAGGCCCTTTCAGCTTGTCAACCCCACACTGTTAGTTTCAACTGAAATTGGAAAAGACACTCGCAATTCAGATTTAATGGAGAGGTTTTTATTTCATCATGAAAAAAAACAGGATAAATTAGATTGGGTAGATGATAGTGTCTGGTGAAGTTGAGAACATTTTATAGTCAGGTGCCTGTTTCAAGTTTCTTCCCATTCTAAATTTTACGATCTAAGGAAACGTGACACTTTCCTACCACTGTAACATGACCCAAAGTTTGTTGTCTGTGCTGCCATGACTCACCTCCTAAACAAAATCCTGCTCCAGATACCCGTTCAATGTCAGAACACATCAGCACCTGATGTCACCTCTCCCCATGTCGTCTGCTTGTGTAGGTAACGGGTCATTCACACAAGACAAAATTTATACAAAATTCCTATAAAGAATGTACATTTACAGAATCGTTATGCAGCAAAACGAGATTGCACTTGGGATAATAATGTCATACAAAGGAACATCAAATAAAGAAACTAGATTATGGAAGGGCGGATTACTCCATATATGTATACTGTAGGCTATGGGCATTGCTCGAGTGTAAACAACTAAAGCCAGCTGGTCATATCATCTCAGTTACATAGTTTGTTCGATATGATGTTTCAAACCTCTGTTCTATTTAAAAGAAGTTTTGTTAAATACAATATTATAAAAAAAAATTAATAGCTTATACCTAATTCACATAGCTATATAATAAACAATTAATTCCTTACACCGAAGAAAAAAAATTGTAGCTATACAATAATTTTGTTTGGTCTGAATGAGGGTATGGTAGCAGCAGTGCACATGACCCTGAATGGAGACGCCGGTGCCTCTGGATCCAGTGGCTAATGATCTTCTGAATGAAAAAGGCTGGATTTTGATGTGATTAGAGGAAAATTGATATGACACAGTGACACACTTTGTCCTGTGTTGTCGGTGAAGTTGTGTTTGATACAGAGAGTTTGCTCTTTCACGTTTAAAGCCCCACTGCACTACTTGTAGCTACCAAAAATGCCTAAGCGGTACCTGTTAACCCCCCATGGTCCCCTTTTTCTTATGTTAATTGTTAGCTGATTGTTGAGATAACCACCTGCCAGTGACCATGCAGGGAGGTCTAATCCCTCCTGGCCAAACTAGTTGAAAGAGCCAACTTTTTGTTTTCCTAACATATTTTCTGTCGCATCATCTTTATAACCTACCGGTATCCAATCTGATGATTTGAGTTTGATATATATATATCTCAGAAATTAGTGATCACTCTTTTAAGGGTACAATGTGCATTCCAACTAGAATGAAAGAATGATTTTGAAATTTAATGTGAGGCAGTTTATATTTCATTACTGGTACCTGACATATTGTTATAACTCAAAAGTAGCAATATTCTTGGGAAAAACATGTACCGGTATACAGGATAAATCCTGAAATCTGTTGGCTCTTTACAGATCAAAGCATAGATAAGTGGATATCACTTTTTTAATAATGAAAGAAATGTAGATATACATGATGTTACTCTAATTTGTTTGGTACCAATATGGAGAATGTTGACAATGAAATGTGGTTTAGCATATGACGACAGCTATGATTCGTATAAAGAAATCATATTTTGGTTGAAATCTAGTCAGAGTTCATGCCTTAATTATTCCTAGAACTCCAAGCTCTCCGCAGCCCCTGATCACCACGTAGTCCATACAGTGACGATAGATGACTAAACTCAGAAATGTCAGCTCTAATTTGAAACGTATTACATCTCAAAGTCTAGCCTCACGTCGGAGTGCTCAACAAATGCTTTTAAAGGAGGAAAAAATACATTACATATGTCGGAGAGGAAACTTTGGATTGGAGGGGTCCGTGGAGGTTTGAAAGTGTGAGTGAGGAGAAATAATTCTTTAGGGGTTGCGAGGGGGCAATGACTTGGGTCGGTACAGATGTAACAAAAGAAGATGGTCTTTTCAGTGGAGGCATTGCAAGATGAGTAATGTTTTAAATATGTAGAAAATCATCTGATATTACTTCAAGAAGGATCATTTCAGCGTAATTGTCTTGACTTTTGTGCGGTTTGATCCCTATTCAGACACAACACTACATGTATGAGGATGGTGCAGAAAGATTTGGCAGGTCAAGAACCTCCAGTTGCATCCATCTTGAATTGCAATATAGGCACAGTTGTTTGTGCTGCTATTTGCCAGGATTGGATTGTAATATGTATGTCTGTTATTTGTACTTTTCTGTTTTTGCTATGTACCGGTATTGAAAAAATGATGTAAGATATTTCTTTTATTGCAAATTTAATATGTAAAGATGAAATGAATTCAACTTATACTGGCCATTATGATTTGGTTTTGCAATAAGTCTATTTAACACTTGTATAACCTTTCCCATATATACTGAGCAAAGCAAAATTAAAAATACAAATATGAATTAATGATAAATTATGAGTAAGAACAATTATTGAACCTACATGTATGTATGTTTGTAATGACCACAGTATATTGTATACTTCATATTTTAAATGAATGAAGGTCCTAATGAAAGGAAATACACTCTGCGCATGACTCAAATATTACTCCCAATGGCCTGAGAAGATCCACTTTAGTTCAGAATGAGTTGTGACATTTTCTGGCAAGCTTATGGAGCTGGCTATTGTTTTCTAGCCAAATCTAATTTAAATTTCTCACCGAGGCTTCAGAAATGTGGGCCAACATGCGGCTAACATGATTGAGAATTACTATAAAGAAAAAAAGAGAAAAATGCTAAATTGATCTCTTCCGAGAAGAAAATCTTACTTTGGAAAAAAAATGAAATGATAGTTGAAAGTCGATTTATGCCAGTTTGATGTATTTCATTACAGGATCTTGAATATATCTTGTTCCTACACAATAGTTTAAGCATTTATTTGTAAGAGTGTTTAAACATGCATATTTAACAACTATACTCTAGATATTCAATGCCATATTATCACCTGTTTTAAAACTCAAAAGCTGCATCAGTGCCTTTGGTTGATGTGAATAAAGCAAACATTTGAATAAAGCACTGCTTTTTAGTGGATCCCCCCCATTTCCTCAGAAATTAAGAATTTCTTGTAATAATTTTATCATGTGCAAAGTTTATTTGTATAGTTTCTTGAAAAAATGAATTATGTATGAAAAAAAAAGTAATATCTTTGTTTACCTTTCTGTTGGAAATTAAATAAATATGAATATGAAATATGAAAAGTCAATACTTGTACAAATGTATATTGATTGATCACCAACCAGGGGAAGTGCTGAAGTATCTTGCAAGCAATCAAGTGATTATAAGGATGAATGCTCTATGCAAAATATGTGGTTTAGAACAGAGTCTTTCGGGTTTCAAGACCATCAGGCTATTTACCAAGTTATTGCACCTTGTAAACAATTTGTTTTGCTCCCTTCTCTCAATCAAAATGTCAATTACAGATTTGAGGGACACAAAATATGTCTGATTATTGACGTGGAACAACCGAAAATTCAATTTCTTGAAATGTTTGTTGATTCTTTCAGGTCTCTCCATGGTAACAACATCTCAATCATCTCAGAAAGCTCCTTTTCAGACTTCACTTCACTCACTCACCTGTAAGTATTATAGGAGGGAGGGAGGGAGGGAGGGAGGGAGGGAGGGAGGGAGGGAGGGAGGGAGGGAGGGAGGGAGGAGGGAGGGAGGGAGGGAGGGAGGGAGGGAGGGAGGGAGGGAGGGAGGGAGGGAGGGAGGGAGGGAGGGAGGGAGGGAGGGAGGGAGGGAGGGAGGGAGGGAGGGAGATAGGGAGGGAGAAGGAGGAGGGAGAGAAAGAGAGAGAGAGATAATGTACATGTAGAGAGCTTTAGAGAGAGAGAGGGGAAATGTTTATTATGGTGTAAGATCAAATAAAAGAGAGCAATCCCAGAGAAAAAGAGTATGATGGATGATTGAATCCAAATTTTTCACTTCAACTCTTTAGCATACAAGTGCTATAAACCCTAACTCTAAGCTTTTTGCTCACATATGGCTGTTCTTCATCAGCTCGAGTTTGCCAAATCGCTTGAGAAATTAGCTTAGTGTTCGCGCATAGTGCAAGTCTTCGGGCTGGAGAACATGGACCTGACAAACAGCGGGCTATTTTGCAAACTAGCCCAACTTCCCAAGATATTTTGGGAAGATTTCCTGAGCAAATAGCCCGCTATTTCATGATTGGGCAAATTTCCAGGATCAGAAAAAACGGGCTATTTGTCAAACCCGAGCTGATGAAGACAGGCTTATAATCTCGGTTGTAGCAATGCTGATACTATACAAGGATTTTTAGTATTGATTGGTAATGATCAATGAAGGCAAAATGAAGTGTGATTAGAGAGATGGAGAGGAGAAAAATGAAGGAAAAGTAGCAAATAGACAAATTAGGGTGATAGAGAAATAGAGTCAGATTGTAGGGGAGGGATCTGAATCTTTGCTCGTTGAGAAAGCAATGAAATGTATAGATTTGGCTGGAAATGACAGAGAAAAGTGGATAAGAAGAAAGCCAAATCAAAATAATGATCTCACCAAAGAAGCAGAGAAGAGAGTCAAAAGCAATATGACTTTCAAAATTTCCTTTCAATGAATAAATCATTTCATTAGCATAAATTCAAAATTGGGCTGTTTAAAATACTTCCATTCTTTTCTTTGACTAGCTGTTGTATCTAGTTTACACGTGCTTAAAGTACATGCGCATATAAGCCAGCTGTGGGCAGGTATGAGTAATATCTAGAGCGTCATGGCAGCAGTATCAAGACCAGAAGACGACTTGTGGCAGAGCCTCTTTTGAATGTCCCTACTGATTTAGACTCCCAGTCATCACTCCCCTGCAAGTTTAAAAAAAGAAAAAAGTTTGAACCATATTTGAGCTCCCAAGTATGCCAAATCTAGTTGATGATACATAGTGGATGTTTTTTTCTTTCTTTTCTCCCTATGTGTTCAGCTCTTGTGCATGTTCTAATAAAGCTACCTCTCTCTCTTCCTCTGTTTCTTTTTCTCATCATTATTGTGCCTCCTGTTGTCTCTCCTTTCTTTACTTTGTCTGCATCAACCCTTCTCTGGATCTCCCTTTCTCTCTCCTCTTTCTCCGTCTCAGTCAAATGTTTTCTCTCTTCCCCCAGAATCTTATTTTCATATTCTCTCTCTCTCTCTCTCTCTCTCTCTCTCTCTCTCTCTATGTCTCTTTCTCTCTCTCTCTCTCTCTCACTCTTTCTTTCTCTCATTCTCTCTCTTTCTTTCTCTCTTTCTCTCTTTCTCTATATCTCTCTCTTTCTATCTTGCTTTCTCTCTCTCTCTCTCTCTCTCTCTCTCTCTCTCTCTCATCCTCTCCCTCTATCTCTTACTCTTTGCATGTATCTTTTTGTGCAAAATGTTGTGACGCTATTATCTATTATGCCTCTGTGCATATGTATGTGGCTCCAAGAGCTTTTTCCTCTCCTGTTTTCTCTTGTTCATTTTTTCCGTCTCCCATTCACTATACCGCCGGCAGGACGCTTCTGATTTTCTCCTGACCGTTCTAATTTCCCGAACATAGGTTGAACTCGGCCGGCCAAATGTCCCAGATTAATCCTGACAGATATGATGCTATTCTGTTTCAAGGAAAACATGAAGATTATCCACCATTAAAGGATCTTGCATGTAAAATGTAAGGAAGCTAGGATGTTAGAACTATTTGTTATTTGTTCTTTGCAAAGAATTTTTCAGATAATAACATTCAATATAACTTGTGTAGACTTTAAAAAAAGGAGAGGACTTGATCCTTATATCCTATTGATTATTTTTGATTTGACAGGAGGTAATTTTCCACTGACTGATATACAGTCTCAATAGCATAACAATATCTTTTACATTGCCAAATCTGTAAAACAGAAACGGATACAAAATTATTGTTTTTTGTTTGTTAAGAAAGAAAGAAAGGGTAAACCAAATTAGGAAACAGCTACTCTATGGAAGGAACATGTCCCTCAATTGAGACGTTCCATACATAGCTACAAGAGGAACTACCTTTTAAATGTCTTCATTAAGTAAAAGCTATCTTTAAGTTTAAAGTTTAATCCTGAACTAATTTAGGAAACAAAAGGGCCCAAGCCATCTGTTTTCAGTGCAGTCATCTGTTTTAAGTTTCTTGTGTTTCCTTGTAATCGTTCTCCTGGGATGGTCATCATCACAACTCATCAAAAGTGTCCTTTATGACCTCAGTATTACAACTTAACTAGTGTGTCACCATGACAGAGTTCATACTGTACAAAGGGTTCTGGGAAGTGTTTCACAAAAACTAAGATCGACTTTATTAAAGTTGGACTTAACTATGGCAGGCTGTTCAAGCCACTGTTAGCTCTCACCATATACTGGCATTGGTCTCTCAAGGGACGTACAAATCATGGTCACAAACCTACAGAATTTATATTTTTTATAATTCATTATTAAAGGGAAAAATATTCTCTAAAGATCATAATGGTGAGAGGAACCAGTGGCATGAACGGCCTGCCATATTTAAGTCCAACTTACAACTTAACTGGAGTTGACTCTGAATTAGTATTCCTAGTAATACAGCC